>MU706168.1:169469-191156 GCA_026770625.1 Nicotiana glauca
CCTTTATATATAAGGTACGTCAAAATATAGAAAGATCAGTGCATAATGGTAGAATGATTTTGCCACTTGAAGTGAAGGAGGAGCCTATGTATGTAAATGCCAAACAATACCATGGAATTCTAAGGCGAAGGCAACTGCGTGCAAAGGCTGTGCTGGAGCAAAAAGTGGTTAAATCTAGAAAGGTAATTACTCTTTCTGTCTTGCTCTTACGTATAGTTAAGGGTGACAAAATGGTTTAAAGAAAACAGTTAACCACCCATATTATCCATTAAAAAATGGATTGGATAATGAACTTTTTAAAAACGGGTCAAATATGGATAAGAACTATATTATCCATTTAGAAAATGGATAACCAATGAATAACCAATGGATAACCAATGGGTCTAACTTTTACATTTGTAAAGCCTCAAATTGAGGGTTCCTCAAGTTAGAGAGATTAAAAATTCTTCCAAAAGTGATCATATAAAAGAAGACACGGATAATATGGGTTACCCATATTATCCACCGGTTAATCCGTTTTTTATCCGTATTAAATATGGGTCGGATCGGATAATTGATCTGTTTTTCATTACCCGTTTTCAACCCGACCCATATCCGACCCGACCTGCCCGTTTGCCACTCCTACCTATGTTATATGTTTGTTGATGAGAGCTCAAGCTATCACTTTTTATAAAAAATTAGTAGTACTATATATATAGAATATATTTAACTTGACGGGAACATAACATATTGCAGCATTCTCATCCTTTTGTTACTGTCCTGATAAACAATAGAGCTTTGTAATTTTGTAGTTAGCATATATGAAGCATTCTTGATGTGATTTAAGACTCAACCTTTTTTCCCTTGATTGAGTGTTAAAGCTGCATGAAAAGTTGACTCTATTTTCCCATGCATCTTAATTTTTTCAATTGTGTCAAAGATGATTAGCTCTTTAAAGAATACGTACACCTTGGATTAGAGGATCGAACTGATAGATTCTTCATCTATTACGATGTACTGATCCAAGTGTGAACCAAGAGTAGACTATTTATATTGCACCGTAGATGTGTACGTTCTTCATGATACAAAATTATTTCTGCATCTTTTCAACATTTGGAGTCATATCTAGTACTAAATGATGTTATTTCTCCAAATGCATATCAGCCTTATCTTCATGAATCTCGGCACCGGCATGCGATGAGAAGAGCTAGAGATGGTGGAGGCCGATTTCTCAACACAAAGAAGAAGATCCAACTTCCTGCTAATAATAATATTAATGCAACTACTCCAAGTAGTAAAGGCAAAAGTTTTACAGCAGAAGTCAGTTCCATGGACTCTGATTTCTCTCAAAATTACTTGTTCAATTCTGGACATATTGGATCATCCAATGCTACTTCTGTTGAAGGATTCCAGTTCCAAGGAATACATCATACAGAAAATCCTCAATTGGGTTGTCATTATCAGTGGAATCTCAATGACAACCATTGCAATTGCATGCAGTCAGGAGCTTCTAATCTCCAACCATATTGAAAGAATGATAGATTAACTCTAGTATTCTCTGATTTGGTCTCCAAATCGTATGAATGATACACTAGCACTAGTTTAAAAAGATGGGAGTTATGTAAATGTCTAAATATCCCTGCAGCTGCAACTTTACCTGTTATAAACACTACTGTAGTAGTAGTACAAGTTTTGGGGTTTGTCCCTATGCTTTAAAGTACTGCCTAACTTTTGTTCAACGGGGAGATAATTTGAGAGAAATTTTAATCATCCACGTAAAAACAAGAAATATTAAAAGTTGAAGGAAAGGTAAATGATAATTTAGAATGGTTTTTGATTTTCTTCATTCGCCTTAATTTGCTTACATTTTATTGAAGTTAGGGGCATTTGCATATATACCTAGTTTTGAGGTCACAATTGAACGTACCCATTTTAGAATATAAAATTAATTTCAGACTTATCGAGTCTGATATTAAAAAATTTAGTCCGAAGCGTAATGCACTTAAGGCCAATTAAGTGTAAAGTGCAAAATTGCATTTAAGATGCACTTTAGGCCAAATAGGTCTAAAGTGCAACTAATCTTTTCATGCACTTGGGGCAAAATATGTCTGAAATGAAAAAATGTACTTCAAATGCACTTAAGGCCAAATAGGCTTGAAGTGAATAAAATACACTTCAGATGCACCGAAGGCCAAATAGGTCTTAAGTGCACCTAATGTTTTTATGCAGTTAAGGCCATGTAGGACTAAAGTGCAAATTGCCCAGAAACAGAATTTCGTTTTTCGAATTTCGATAATCCAATATACGATTTAATACCTAAATCTACTCCAAATACGCTCATATTTGAAACATAACCTCAAAATATCATCAAGAACGAACTTCAACCATCAATTTGTCAATAAATAAATCTAATTAACCCATTTTGCAATTAAGAAGAAGAAGAAGAAATCATAAGCAGTAGTAAAAATTAAAGTGCCACAGCAGCTTACAATTTTAAAACACCATAAACTACCTTAAGATATGCTCACAAATATCATATGAATTCAGTTTTACCTTTATTTTCACAACAAAGGATAAGAAAGGAGAAGGATTAGAAAATGGATGAAGTTATCTGAACTTTGGATACTAGCTAAAAAAATTTTGAAAAGTAGGTACAAATTAAATAGAGACGACTAAATAAAGCACGCCGTACAATTTTTGCAAAAAAAAAAGGGGTACAACTTACTAGATACTTATAGGTCTTGTTATTATTCTTCGTAACATTTAACGTGCCAAAATAAATTCAAAAATAATAGTTACGGTGAAAAATTAATTTCCTCCTACCCTAGGTTCACATTTTTGCCTCTTAAGCAAAAGTCATTCAAGTTTGAGGTATGTACCGTTAGATCCCAAAGCACACACAAGTATACACAATTCATGTCACGACCCGAAATTCTAACATATTCTGATGGCGCCTAACGTTGTATTATGCAAGCCGACATTACGAGATAATTCCCGCACTTTTAACAGAAAATGGATTAAAGCAATTTTAATAATAATAATAATTCCCATAACAGGGACAGAAACCTAAAACTCTATGTGAAAATTCTACATATTGGGGTGTCATAGAGTACACGAGCATCTAAAAATCACAAGTTGAGAAAATATTGTGTATGATAGTCCAAAACTAAATACAATAAGCGGGAGGATAGGGAAGGAGAAACAAGGTCTGTGAAACGCCGAGTAGCTACCTTGAAATCTCCAAAGGATCAACTGCGCAGTGAATCAATAACCACCGTGTTCGGAAATACCTGGATTTGCACCTGAAGTGTAGGGTGTAACGTGTACAACCAACTCAGTAAGTAACAAGACTAAATAAATAATTGAAAGTAGTGACGAGCTTCACAGTTAAAGTTCAATTATAGTAATTTTAAAATAGGTAGGTAGGCATGCTTTCAAGTTCGACAATAAATGCCAAAACAATTAATTCATGTCAAGTTCAACTGAACCAGAGATAATATCTCTCAAAAATATCAAGAAAACGATATATGACAGCTTAAGTGCAATAATAATGAAGTCAATGCATCCTCTAAGAGTAACAGTCACTCAGTCCTCCCATTCACTCCAACCTCATAATCCCTCTTTCCTCACGGTCACTCATTCCTCTCAATCACTCAGCACTCGACACTCGTATTCAGTAGGCACATGTGTTCACTAGGGGTGTGTACAGACTCTGGAGGGGTCCTTCAGTCCAATCGTTATAACATGCCAATCATGGCATAAATTAATGAAACATGCTGCTGCATGCAGCCCGATCCCATAAATATTCTCACAATCTGTCACGATCTTAAACTCGAATACAGTTGTAATGGCGCCTCTCGTGAAGACAAGGCCAGCCAACACTTCCCATTTTTTCAATTATTAACAGTTAAGCATTAAGAAACAGTCTAAGAATGATAAAATAAATTCGAAATAGTAGATAATATCATAAATACGCGGAAAAACACCCATACACAGCCCGATACCAGGATGTCACTAGTCATGAGCATCTATAAGTCATAATATAAGTCTGCTAAGTCTACAAACTAGTACAACTATCTGAAACAAGATAGAAATGATAAAGGAGGAGAAACACGGGACTGTAGATGCTAGGCAGCTACCTCGTGAACTCCGAATGTCCGCATGAAGCTGGATGGATCAGCACTCGGGAGTAGAACCAGCTACGCCTGAATCTAGGTGCAGGGAGTAAAGTGAGTGCTCCAACTTAGAGAGTAACAAATGTAAATAAAGACTGAAAGTGAGAAAACACGTAAGGCACAAAGCCTTCTATAATTAAGCAGTAAAACCATTTAAAAACCGTTAACTAATTAAGAGGTAAGTAAAAATCCTTTTTTCAACAAGTATAAAATTGACAGGCACTTAAGGAAACTAAACACATAAAGGTTCGCCCCTCGGGCACTGTATCAACAAAACCGCCCCTCGGGTAACATCTCCAAACAATACCAGCCCCTCGGGCTCAATCTCACATCATAATGGGTACCCACGCTCACTAGGGATGCACATACTGCTAGAGGGGCCCCTTACGGTGTAAGCGCAATATCAAGTCATCTCATGGTGTCATCACTAGGCTCTCGGCCTCATATCAATCAAGCCACCTCGTGACGTACATATCTCAGGCCCTCGGCCTCAAATCGATATCAGTATTTCCTCACAACATAGGCCATCGGCCTTACTCAGTAAAAAATCCTCACAAGCCACTCGGGCAATAGTAAAACAATATTTTTCAGCCCAAACATCATTTAAAATATTATTTACGTATTAAAATTGAGTAAACATGGAAGAGTATGAAAATAGTGGAAAATAGCATGACTAAGTTCAAGTATAAAGTCAAAATAGTGAGGAAAAATCAATAAAAATCCCTAAAGGGTTCAAACAGTTGGCATTCAGCCCAAATAATGATCATAGGAAATAGATTTCAATCAAATACGCGGTAAAATCATCAATCGTGAGGGAGCAAGTCACAATCTGTGATAGTGCATGACCCCACACTCGTTATCAAGCGTGTGCCTCACCTCAATATAACACTATGATGTGCAAATACGGGATTTCAAACCCTCAGAATATCATTTACAATCATTACTCACCTCGAACCGGTCAAATCTCTAGCTCGCAACACCTTTGCCCCTCAAATCGGCCTCCACTCACATAGAATCTATCAAAAATCAGAACGAGGATGTCAAAATAGGCTACGGGAACAAAGCCCAAGCTAAAATAATCAAAATACGATACAAATCCCGAAATTACAGAAATCCGACCCCCAGGCCCACCTCTCAAAATTCGATAATTTTTACATCAATACATTCCTCATCTCCCCACGATTTCATACATATCAAAAGTTCATAAATCAGACCTCAAATGGTCCATCAAATCCTCAATCAAAGGTCTAAATTTTCAAGCCCTAGTTCTTCAATTTTTGGCTTAATTTCCATGATTTACTAGGTGGAATTCACATTAGAATCTAGTTTTAAGACCAAGAATCTTATCTCCAAGTGATTCCCCTTGAATCCCTCTTCAATCCTCTTCAAAAAGCTTCAAAATCGACCAGCAATGGAGGAACTTAGCCCCAAATTCACGGAAATGAGCTTTTAAAACACTTTGCCCAGCTATTAAATTTCCTTCATCGCGATCGCGGGACAACCTTTGCGATCGCAAAGCACAAATCCTCAGCTCCCAAAATTTACTCTATGTGAACGCGTGAAATACCATGTGAATGCGTGACCCTATGCAATCACGGACTGGCCACCGCGTTCGCGATGAACAACTTCCATCCAAGACCCTTAGTCCACTTAACTCTATGCGAACGCGACCTTCACTACGCGTTCGCGATCAACAACTTCCTCACTTCTATGCGATCGCAACCCAACTTCCACGAACGCGAAGAACAATTGGACTTCCCCCTTAAAACCTTCTACGGGATCGTGAGAGCCCTTACGCGATCGCGAAGAGGAATTCTCTGCAACAGCTGAACCTGAAATTCTGTGACATCTCCAAGGCATGAAATGGTTCGGTTGACTACCCAAAACTCACCCGAGGCCCCGGGGACCTTAACCAAAGGCATCAACATATCCTAAAACCTTATTCAAACTTGTGTCAATCTTCAAAACACCTGAAACAACATCAAATCAACCAAAGTGCATGGTATTCAAACCTAAGTTTCCAAAATCTTCCAAATTCCGCTTTTGATAAAAAAAAAACCAACCATAACCACGTCCGAATGACCTGAAATTTTGCACACACATCCCAAATGACACAACGAAGCTACTGTAACTCTCAAAATTCCATTCTGACCCCTATATCAAAATCTCGCCTACCAACCGGAAATCGCCAAAATATCAACTTCGCCAATTCAAGCCTAAATCTACTCCAAACCTCCAAATTCCGTTCTGATCACACTCCTAAGTTCCAAATAACTCCCGAAACTAACCGAACCATCAGAACTCATATCCGAGCCCTCTAACACATAAGTCAACATTTGGTTGACTTTTCCAACTTAACTTCCTTAAATGAGACTAAGTGTCTCACCTTACCAAAATCATTCCGGACTCGATACGACCAACCCGATACTATATAACACAGATAAACAAAGCATAAAGAAGCAGAACTGAGGGAAACGGAGCGGTAACTCATGAGATGACTGGTCGGGTCATCACACAATCAGGCCATCAGCCTCACTTAGACATCAACCTCTCCAGTCTCTCGGACTCTCAGTAATTATGCAAATAAGCCCAAACAGATATGGTGTATCAACAAGGAAGAATAGAGACAGAGATATGATATGCAAGCAAAACAGAGACTAAGTACAAATAGCAATTTAGCAGATAATATAACACGTAACACGACCTCTGTGGGTCCCTACGGTGCCAACATATGGCCTAAATATGATTTCTAACATGGTTTGCAATGTTATAACACATGGAGAATATATGGATAAACAACAGATTATTCGACTATATATTCCCATTCACTTTCCCAAGTCACGATTCCTATGGTTACACCCACACGCCGGTCAACTAGCATGTGCTTCACCTCAAAACCAATCACATGACACATAATTCAGGATTTCATACCCTCAGAACAAAATTTAGAACTATTACTTACCTCAATCCTAGTAGATCACTACTCCAACAAACCTTTGCCTTATGAATCAGCCTCCAAATGTCATGAATCTAGCCACAAACCGTACGATACACTTAACAGGGACTAAAGGAAACAATTCCATAAGGAAATACTAAGTTATTGATAAAAAGTCAAAAATCAACTCAAAAGTCAGCCCCCGGGCCCACGTCTCAAAATTTGATAAAAGTCACAAAAGACGAAAGCCCATTCAATCACGAGTCCAACCATACCAAATTTATCAAAATCCAACACCAACTCGCTACCCAAATTCCCAAATTAGACTCTCTAAATCCCTAGTCTCAAACACCTAATTTACATCTTAAATACATACCAACAAGGTGGGATAATCAATGGGGAAGCAATATTATTGATAAAAATAAGCACAAGGGACTTACCTAAAAAAATACCCTAAAACATTCTCTCAAGGATCGCCAAAACCCGAACTCAAAATGTTTGAAATAAAGCCAAATCGCGAACCCTTGTATTTGAGTGTTCTGCCCAGTACTTCCGCTATTGCGAAAACTTAACCGCTTCTGTAGCATCGCAGAAGTGACCACTCACCCGCATCTGTGGCTCCTTACGCTCCTATGGCCCCTCACTCCTCTCTTGTGGACTCGCTTCTGCGAGCATCCAAGCCGCTTCTGCGGAACCTAGCTTCCCTACCTCATTCCACTTTTGCGCTCCCCCTGCCGCATCTGCGGTCATGTAGGTGCGCAATTCCCTCGCACCTACGGCCACCTGCACACACCCCTCCAAAGTTGTACCTGCGCAACCCAGCCCGCACCTGTGGGTTCGCACGTGCAATCAAAGCTCTGCAGGTGCGGTTACACCAGCAAAGTCCAGCTTCAGCAATCTCCCAACTTGAACTTTTGATCTGTTAACCATCCGGAATTAAGCCGAGGCCCACGGGAACTCAACCAAACATACCAAGAAGTCCTAAAACATGACACAGACTTAGTCGAGCCCTGAAATTAACTCAACCAAAAAATGCAAATCGCACCACAATCCAAGCCTATTGAAACCGATGAATTCCAACTTCTACAAATGATATCGAAACCTATCAAATCAAGCATGATTGACTTCAAATTTTTTACACAAGTTACCAATGACACCATAGACCTACTCTAACTCCCAGAACTCCAATCCGACCCCGATATCAAAAAGTCCACTTCCGGTCAAACTTACCAAAAATCCAACTTTTTGCCATTTCAAGCCTAATTCAACCACGGACCTTCAAATCACAATCCGAATACGCTCTTAAGTCTGAAATCACCCAACGGAGCTAACGGAACCATCAAAACTGTATTCCGGAGTCATTTACACATAAGTCAACATCCGGTCAACCATTTTAACGTAGGCTTTCAACCTTGAGACTAAGTGTCTCAATTCATTATGAAATATCTCCGGACTCGAACCAACTCCCTACAAGTCACATGAAAGCTATAAAGTACATAATGAGTAGTAAATGAGGGAACACGATTAAAACTCTTGAAATGACCTGCCGGGTTGTTACACCCTTCCCCTTTTAAACAAACATTCATCCTAGAATGGTTATAGAAATGTACTTGGAGTGTCAAATAGGTGTGGATATCTGTTCTGCATCTCCCGCTTGGTCTCCCAATGAGCCTCCTCAACTGGCTGACCCCTCCACTGCATCTTCACTTAAGCTATGTCTTTTTACCTCAACTTTCAAACTTGCCGATCTAAAATGGCCATCTGCTCCACATCATAAGTCAGATCACTATCCAATTGAACCGTGCTAAAATCCAAAACATATGACAGATTATTGACATACTTCCGGAGCATAGAAACATGAAATGTTAGATGCACACTCAAAAAACTAGGTGGCAAGGCAAGCTTGTAAGCCACCTGTCCAATCCTCTAAAGTACCTCAAATGGTCCAATATATCGAGGGTTCAACTTGCCCTTCTTTCCGAACCTCATAACATCATTCATTGGTGAAAACTTGAGAAAAACCTTCTCCCCAACCATGTAAGCAACATCACGGACCCTCCTGTTAGCATAATTCTTCTGTCTAGACTGCGGCATGTGAAGTCGCTCCTTAATCCATTTAACCTTGTCCAAAGCATCCTGAACCAAGTCAGTACCTAATAGCCTAGCCTCACCCTACTCAAACCAACCCACCAGAGATATACACCATCTCCTAGAGCCAGCTAAATGCTTGACTGGTAACTTTTACTATAGGCAAGCTTCGCGAGCATAGAAACTGATCCCATGAATCCCAAAAATTAATAACACAAACACGTAGCATGTCCTCCAATAACTGGATAGTGCACTCGGACTGTCCATTCATTTGAGGGTGAAATGTTATGCTCAACGCAACCTGGGTGCCCAACTCTCCAAAACTGCGATGTAAACTGCGTGCCGATATGAAATGTTTGACATTAGAACAGTGTGAATGTGAACAATCTCTCAAAAGTAAATCTCAGCCGACCGCTCTGAAGAATAAGTAGTACCAACTGGAATGAAGTGTGTGGACTTGGTCAGCCAATCCATAATCACCTAAATAAAATCGAACTTCCTCGAAGTCCGTGGGATCCTAACTATAAAATCCATGGTGATCCGCTCCAATTTGTACTCTGGAATCTCTAACCTCTGAAGCAATCCACCTGGTCTCTGATGCTCATACTTTACCTGCTGATAGTTAAGGCACCGAGCTACAAACCTCACTATATCCTTCTTTATTCTCCTCCACCAATAGTGCTTCCTCAAGTCCTGGTAAATCTTCGCGGCACCCGGATGAATGGAATACCACGAATTGTGGGCCTCCTCAAGAATCAACTCACTTAACCCATCTATATTGGGCACACATGTCTGACCATGTTTCCTCTAGACTCCATAAACACTAATGGCAACATCTCTGGCATCACCATGCTGAACCTTGTCCTTGAGGACAAGAAAATGAGGATCATCATACTGACACTCTCTAATGCGATCATATAAGAAAGACTGAGAAACCACACAAGTTATAACCCAACTAGGCTCCGAGACATCTAATATCACGAAGCCAAGGCTTAAACACCAACTGCAAGAGGTCTCTCACCAATAGGAATGAATGCAAGGGTTACTCACCATCTTTCTACTCAAGGCATCGGCCACTATATTGGCCTTCTTCGGATGATACAGAATGGTGATATCATAATCCTTTAGTAGCTACAACCATCTCTGTTGCCTGAAATTTAGATCCTTTTGTTTGAAAAAGTGTTGAAGACTCCGATAATCCGCAAATACCTCACAAGACACACCATAGAGATAATGCCTCCAAATCTTCAATGCATGTATGATGACAACCAAATCCAAATCATGAATAATTTATTTCTTCTCATGAGGCTTCAATTGTCGTGAAGCATAAGCAATCACTCTACAATCCTGCATCAAGACACACTCGATAGCAATCTGAGAAGCATCACAATACACTATATAAGAGCCTAAAGCTGAAGGCAAAATTAGAACTGGAACTGTGGTTAAGACATTCATAAGCTTCTGATAGCTCTCGTCACACTCATACACCCACATGAAAGGAGAACCCTTATGGGTAAATTTGGTCAAGGGAAATGTAATAGACGAGAATCCCTCCACGAAGCAACGATAATAATCGGCCAAACCGAGAAAACCCTGAATCTCCATAGCTGAGGACGGTATGGGCCAACTCCGACCCTCATCTATCTTCTTCGAATCCACCTGAATCCCCTCATTGGACACCACGTTCCCCAAGAACGCTGCAGAACAAATCCAAAACTCACACTTAGAGAAGTTGGCATAGAGTTGCTCCTTCCTCAACCGCTGCAACACAATCCTTAAATATGCTCCTCATGGTTACGAGAGTACACAAGGATATCATCAATGAACACTATGACAAACGAGTCAAGATAAGGCTGAAATACAATATTCATCAGATGCATGAAAGTTGCTGGGGCGTCGGTCAACCCAAAAGACATTACGAGAAACTCATAATGACTATAACAGGTCCTCAATGTTGTCTTTAGAATACCCGAGTCCTGAATCTTCAACTGGTGATACCTAGTGTAAGGCCCATAATTTTCTAGCTTAGAATTTTGATAGTACATGTTCAATAACATAATTAAGGTGCTCGAAGGGTATAAGGACATACACTATCTAAATAAAGTATTTAAAAATATCTAAATATGTACATAGGATTAAAATTTGAAGAAAAACAAATATTTTGAAAACGACTAACCACGACATACAACATTTATAGCATGCATCAATAGATATTCCTATTGATACATGAATCCAGTAGTCATTAAACAAAACATGGGCATGAAAAAGGCAATAACAGTAAAAAAACGGAACAAAAGAATAAAAAATGGAGATGGATTGAACACTAACTCAAGCAACAAATTAAGGCAACATGATAATTATTAGAGGAAAGTAGTAAAAGAATAGAGGAATGGACCTTTGGTATAAATCAATGAAATTGTACAATAAGAAAAAAAGTACGTTAAGGTTACGAAGTCACTTAGCCGTATACTATACAAAGGGAAAGGCGTCGGTACGGAGTCACGTCAGCTGTGGAAAGCTATTACAAAAGAGTCCAGCGGAGACATTATAAGAAGTTCAATAACTCAACGACTCATGAACGACGCTTTCGCCGGCAAACATGAATGGAACCGACAACTCAAGACCTCAACGACTACCTTGATCGGAGTTAGATCTATCTCAAAACTTATCCTCATTGTTTAATCCATCTCTATTTTATAATTTATTGAAATTTTTGGCAAAGAAAGTGATAGAGGACTGTGATGGTGTGGTCGCTGCTTTGTGGAGAGGATTTGAGTCTACGAAGGAGGTGTAAACTTTTTGATTTTGGGTGAGGTGTGTGTTCTTATTTTTTAAGAGGGGAGTGTGGCTGATTTCAGTAATTCTTAGGGGATTCCAAAGGTGAGGTAAAGTGGTTCATGTCCTTCTTCAATGTATGTGTTGGGTGGTCTTGAAGTGTAGAGGAATTAAATTTAATTTAGTGATTATAAAAGGTTGTGGGTTAGGGAATGAGTAAATGGGCTGAAGGGAGGAGTAGACTGCAAGAATTTATTTCCCTTTAAAAGTGGTCTTTTAATTCTACAAAGCTAAAATATTAATTTCTTTCCTAAACCGTCATACGATAAAAATGTAAAATCAATCCTAATTAATTAAAACAACTATATTATAACATGAAACTAGTTTTTGGTATTCTCAGGGATTATACTAAAATAAAAATGGGTTAAAAATAATATCTTTCAAAAAATACATAATACCTAAATTAAATAGAAAAAATAAAACTATTTTTGTATTTTTCAATTTTTTGTGCTTTAAAAATAGAAATAAAATTAATAATAAAGTGAAATACTATAGAAATAAACTCAAATAAATATTTTAAAAATACTAGGACTATTAAGGTAATTCTAATGTGTGAGTCAAAAATTACGTGCTTACAACTGGCCTCTTTGCTTGGAAACAGGAAGTGTCTTTGAGTAAAGAAACAAGTAAGAGACGTAATTGATTTCTGACTCGAAACTTATCTAAAAGAAAAGAAATATGGATAAAAGATTATAGCCGAGCCCTGATATTTGAGCCGCCTACATATCCTTGGCTATTATGGAATCAGGTCGCGTGTAGTTCAAACGTGAATGAAGTGACGGAGTGTGATAAGATGAGGATATAGTCAAGTGAGGTTCTGTCGAGGCTCCGGTCTGTGGCCCTGCCATTACATCAAAATAAAAATCTAAGGAACTAAATAAGCCTATCTTCTATGAGTTACAAGATTCCTATCTATAAGTCTTCCGAAGCTTGATCTTGAGTCCCGAATGTTTCTTCATGCATACTTTTGATCTGAACCTTGATGCTTGATAGCTGCAGGTGATGATTCATTCTTCCACAGCTTCTCTGGATCAAGACCAGACATGCAAAGCTCGTGACTCATTCATGTCTTGAGCAATCCACATCTTGTCTCCACTTCTGCATTTTGAATTCACTTATATTCTTTTCCTTTATTTATTTTAGATTGAGACTTCTCTTGGTCATCTCGAAACCTGTTGACTCACATTCTTTAGGCGAGCTTCTGCTTCTTCTACCTTGAATTGACAACAGGATTGGAGGTTGCTCCTATTCTTCAGGAGGGATCCTATTGTCTCTAACTTGAATTTGAAATGGATTCCCTCATTCTCTAAAAGGCCTGCCACTACAACAAAGTTTACACTAGGAAGATTTGTGATTTGTTAGCAGAACTGTAAATCACCTATGATATTGATGAAGGATGCAGTGATGAGAGTAAAATTGAAGACTCAGCTAGGATGTGCGTCTCCTGTGAGTAAAACCAAGAAAAATTTCGACTAGCAAATGCGTCTACTAAAGAAAACATGAATGACCCGAACTAGAAAGCGCATCTCCTAGGGATAAACTCAAACGACTCAAACTAGGAAGTGTGTTTCCTAGGAGTGAAATCTCAATTTAAGAAGTGTGTCTCCTAAATAATAACCTGCAAGACCCAGATTAGGAAGTACGTCTCCTACGGGTGAAACTTGAATGAACCAAACTAGGAAATGCATCTCATAAGAGTGCAACATGAATAAATCAAACTAGGAAGTGAGTCTCCCAGGGGTGAAACTTGAATGAACCAAAATGAAAAATGCATCTCCTCAGGGTGAAAAATGAATAAATCAAACTAGGAAGTATATCTACTAGGGGTAAAACATGAAAACTAGGAAGTGCATTTCCTAGGGCTGAACTTAAATGACCCAACCTAGAAAGTGCCTCTCCTAGGGGTAAAATCTCAATTTAGAAAGTGCGTATCCTAAAAGTATATCCTAAAACACCCAGAATGGGAAGTGCATCTCCTAGGATCGGAACTTCAATGACTCAAACTAGAAAGTGCGTCTCATAGGAATGAACTCAAATGACACAAACTGGGAAGTGTGTCAGGGATAAAATCTCAATTTAGGAAGTGCATCTCCTAAAAGTATATCCTGAAAAACCTAGACTAGGGAATGCGTCTCCTAGGGGAGCAACTTCAATGGCTCAAACTAGAAAGTGTGACCCCTAGAAATAAACTTAAGTGACCCAAACTAGGAAGTGTATCTCCTAGGGGTAAAATCTCAATTTAAGAAGTATGTCTCCTAAAAGTATGTCCTGAAAAACCTAGACTAAGATGTGCGTCTCCTAGGAGCGAAACGTCAATGACTCAAACTATGAAGTGCGTCTCCTATGAATGAACTTAAATGACCCAATCTAGGAAGTGTGTCTCCTAGGGGTAAAATCTCAGTTTAGGAAGCGCGTCTCCTAAAACATAAATATAACTTGAAAGACCCTGACTAGGAAGTGCGTCTCCTAGGGTTAAAACTCAATTGCTCAAACTAGGAAGTGTGTCTCCTAGGAATTAACTTAAATAGGACGTACGTCTCCTAGGAATGAACTTAAATGATCAAAACTAGGAAGTGCATCTCCTAGGGGTAAAATCTCAGTTTAGGAAGTGTGTCTCCTAAAACAAAAATATAACTTGAAAGACCTTGACTAGGAAGTGCGTCTCCTAGAAGTAAAACTCAATGGCTAAAATAGGAAGTGCGTCTCCTCGGAATGAACTTAAATGACCCAAACTAGGAAGTGCATCTCCTAGGGGTAAAATTTCAGTTTAGGAAGTGCGTCTCCTAAAACAAAATATAACTTGAAAGACCCTGACTAGGAAGTGCGTCTCCTAGGGGTAAAACTCAATGGCTCAAACTAGGAAGTGCGTCTCCTAGGGGTAAAATTCAATGGCTTAAACTAGAAAGTGTGTCTCCTAGGAATGAACTTAAATGACCCAATCTAGGAAGTGCGTATCCTAGGGGTAACATCTCAATTTAGGAAGTGCGTCTCCTAAAACAAAAATATAAATTGAAAGACATGGACTAGGAAGTGCGTCTCCTTGGGTAAAACTCGAATGATTCAAACTAAAAAGTGCGTCTCCTGGGGATGAAACTTGAACAAACCAAACTAGGAAGTGTGCCTTCTAGGGATAAAACTCGAATAAATCAACCTAGAAAGTGCGTCTCCTATCTCAATTTAGGAAGTGTGTCTCCTTAAAAATAATAAAAAGAATGACTCGAATTAGGAAGCGCATCTCCTAGATGTGAGATTGAGCTTGAAGATAACTATAAACTAAGCTTGACTAAACTAAAAGTTGACCCTATTTCAAGACAGGACCCCTGAACTCAAGGAAAACTAATGATTATCCAGCTTAACAAAATGGACAACTGATTCTCCAGATGGGACCCCTAAACTTAAAGAAAGCCAAACATTTCTCTCAACTAGGGAAAATGCATATGAGGTATGGTTCTTCTCAACTAGGGAAAATGCCTAGGAGGTATGATCTTCTCAATAGCCTTTGCATAAACAGAATTGGGGGAATTACAGCTAAAAAATTCAAGCTTCCAAACTTTGATATGAACATAGCCTTCATACATGTTTCAGACAAAGAAAACTTGTGAGTTTAAAACATGGGGGTTAGTTTGTGGCTTTGACTACAAGGGCGATTTCTCTTGCACTTGCCCTAATAACCTTGATTTCAACTTGGAAGACCTTGCCTATTATTGACTAACCATTTTCTTTCAACCCTTATCATATAAAACACCTTCGATCCATTCAAGCCCAATATGTCACACCCCGAACCTAGGCTCACTGAATCAACATGTGACATCATAACATACTAAATGTGGAAGATAAAGTAACACATGCTGATATACTGAAAGTCTAAATGATTAAAATCAAAGTGCGGAAATACTAATATATGTTTGAAACATATCTGTAGCCAATATTGCTTAACGTGAAAAGCTTGTGGCTCTGTCTAACGATTACTATAGTCTATAAAGCCTCTAATAAAGTATTGAAAAACACTGACTGTCTGGAAATACTGAAGACTGTAAGGTAAACATAATGCCCCGAAAGAACTAGGGATCACCAAATAGCTGGTACGAGAATCCTAGCGTTCTGAATAGTCAACCTGTAAATCATTACCTACATCGTGGGATGCAGGCCCGGGCAAAAAGGGATGTCAGTACATTTCAATTGCACTGGTATGTAAAGAAACTGAAATAAAGAATTATTAATCATGAAACTGAAACTAAGTTGATAATTGGGAATTGATAATTGATAACTAAAATGATAACTATTGAAACTGAAACTGAAATAATATTTGATAACTAGTAACTGGACTGATAATTGATAACTGGTAACTGAAATGATAATTGATAACCGAAATGATAACTAATAATTGAACTGAACAAAGGAAGTACGATATGAATAATCCCTCTTCTAAATGATAAACAACCTATTTATCTGAATAAGCTACGGTCTCGGGCCCAATATATATGTGCACAAGCTATGGCCTCTAGCCCAAGCATATGTATACATAACTATGGCCTCAGGGCCAAAAATGCATAAAGTATAAACTACAGCCTCAGGCCCAAACATGCATAAAGCATAAACTACGGTCTCAGGCCCAAACATGCATAGAGCATATAAACTATAGCCTCATTCCCAATTACAGGTGTTCAACATTCAGGAACTGAGAATCATACTGAAATACATGATGCTGAAATACTGAACCATACTGAGCTACATGATACTTGAATGCTGAATAAAGCTAGACTGATACATGTATTCAATAACTGATTATAAAAATTGAAACTTCAACTGTTAATGACATACTGAGTAATATAGGCTGAGACTCATGGGCATCAAACCTAAGTCTATATTGATTACTCAATGATTTCACAATGTTTAAACGAAAGTCATGAACAAGTTACGAAGCTAGAGAATAGAAGTTCTGCAACTATTCAAGGAACTAAACTTAACTATATTTCTGAGGCAATTGGTAACGTGGTAAAAGAAACATAGTGCAGGGAGAATCATTAACATTCCCAAACATAGAGAGTTGGCCTAACATACCTTAACTTCCTGCTTTTGATCATAATACAACATTCGCCAATCCTTTCAAGTTTAATCTATATCAATATAAGTCAAAGGGATTTCATATTAGCAATAATACTCATGTTTTGGCCACTTAGGTATTTTGTCAAACACTTGGTGAGTATAAAGTTTCATAGCCCTCATTAATGGCATTTCTACACCTAATAACCCATTCTCTTGCTCCTAGATAAATTCAAAAGTCTCAAATGGATATAATCAACATCATTCTTCATCACCCATAAGGTAAATGAGCAATGGGATTGCCTTTCCCATTGAAAGCATTAAACCTCAACACCAAATAATCCAGTTGGAGTTTTACATCAGGCTGCAGGCATAAGTCTTCATATCTTAGACTTTGATAATTTCTTGATTGCAATTCTTCTCCAATGGATTTCTTCAAATCACGGAGTTCTTTTTCCAAAATTTCACGGCAAATCTGCTGGGTTGATTTTTCAATTCTCTTATACGAGCATACAACTAGTTGGTTTTGCTTGTTGTCCACAAATGGAGTTGTGGTTATAGGAAGTTGGGTATTAGGAATCATCATGACTTGATTGTAATTGCAAGTTATTGGCATTTATAGAGAGATTGTATAAGTAGGAGTTGCGTATGGAGATATGGTTAAGCAAATATTTTGGTGGAGCTGGAGGTGGAGGTTGTATTTGGAAGAAGGCTGAAAGTACTTACAAAATTGACCAACACTTTCCTTTGCAGCATATTCGCCTTAGTGCCATCATTCTGTGATTGCAATAGCCCCATATCGGTACTGAATTCTTCAAAACGGTCTGCCATTATAGCCCGCCCTTTATACAGATTCGCAGCCAAAATAGTGTTCAATGCTAGGCAACTTTTAAAGGAAAGATAAAACTTTACAAAATAAAAGTAAAGTTTAAGCGTATTTATCATAATCGAATAAATGCACTAAGTAATAAAGTGTGTAATTAGATAAATTAATTCGTGATATGGTTAAGTAGGAGCCCTAAACTGGAAATGATGGCCTAAGTTGCAAAATGGATGGACGAGAATGACTGGTTATCTAGAGGGCCCTAACGCACGAGACTTGTTGACATGGAAGCAGAATGATTTGAAGAAGGGCTAACTTATGTCGAACATCAAAGCTTTAGCTCTAGCACAAGTCATTTTCCTTGCATGATTCTGGAATATTTTAAAAATCGCCCCAATCTTGAGGAAGTTTTTAATAACTACTCCATGGCATGATGTCCAATTCAAGTATACTCAATGTCTTCAAAGATGATCAATTTGCATAAAAAATAATTCTGCCCCAGTTTCCTTCTATGCGGGATTTTTTTTACTATAATGAGACTGAGCCTTATATAAACCGTGTTTCAAAGAGGCTAGAGACGAATAATTTTGACATTGCAAATAATTTTTAGCTATTCGAATATCGACAAGCTCAGAATCAAGATATTTGATTAGGATATAAGAGTCAATTGGACATGAAATGCTCTATTATTTTATTTCTTTAGCATTGGGAAATTATAAAGTTGTCGAGGCCCGAAATACATTATCAACCAATTTGATACTTATGGGATAGTACCTTGACTCACGTGCCAAAACTTAGAATTAACAGGTGTATGAATATTTGACCCAAAATAAGATGATACGAACATTTGAATTGAATAGGTAAAAATCATAAAATAATTTGACGATGCAAATTGACCAAATAGTGCCCTTCTATTGCTCGGTAGATTGCGCAAGTTTGGACGTCTACCAATTTAGAAATGTGTTTTGGCAAAAAGGTTGAAATTGTCAGATATAGATCGAATGCTAAATAAATTATGAAGCATGAAACTATTAGACAAATATTCTATATTGTTGGAGATACAAGATTACGTTGGAATTGAAAAAATTAAGGAAGAATTGAAAATTACATGAGGCACGAGTGGTAATATTTAAATATTATTAAAAAAGGATGCGAATAAAATCAACTCGTGAAATTAGATAGACAAAATATTTTCTAATTATAAAAAATTACGCCAGTTTTAAAGAAGTAGGAATGACATCTTGATATAGGGAGTAAGATGCTTATTGTTGTGTAAAGAAAATTCTTAAGGCTAGTTTAAGGCACGAATATCGAGGTATTGCATAACAAACTGAGCTTGTTGAAGGATTTGTGGGCAAAACATCCTATCTTATAAAAATAGAAGATCATGCCTAGAGATTAAAAGGACATCTTAATTATATTCTAAGAATTACAGTGAACCTAAGAAAAATTTGGGCCTAAATAAATACCTAAGAAGTGCTCTAGATTATTAAAGAGCGCTATGCGCGGAAAAATTGGTGGTTATTATTATTATTATTAATTTGAAAAGATGATAAAAAAATAAGTAACAAAAATATACGAACAAATAACGTGTGTATATATATATATATATATATATATATATATATTTTAATATATTAGCAAGGTGGATAGTCTATTCTTTTTCCTTCTGATAAACAATAAATGATGTCAGTAAATACAATAAAGTAAAGTAAGCAACATAGCAAGTGAGCAAATAAGCAAGCAAGCATGTTACAAATTTCAAAGTATAACAAATAATTGTGCGTCCTAATATGTAAGGGACCTCTTTATGCCAGAGGTAGGCCTAACGTGTATTTGAAAGATAAATATGCCATTATGTATATCCCATTGCTATACATTAATTAAACAATTTTATTTTTGTAACGATCCGACTGGTCGTTTTTCCTTTTTGAACCTTGTTCCCTTAAATAAGACTTCCCGCGCTTGCTTTTGCTAATCTACGACTTGCAGGGATGGTTGGTTCGAAATTTGGAAGAGTTTGGAATGAAATATGCCCATTTGATTCCTTAGGATTTTCTTAAAAGGCTAAGTTTAACTTCGGTCAATATTTTGAGAAAACAGACCCGGATTCATGATTTGACGATCCTGGAGGGTCCATAGAAAAATATGGGATTTGTGCGTATGACCGGAATCGAATTCCGAGGTCCCAAGCTCGAGTAATGAACTTTATATGAAATTATTAATCTGAAATATTAAGGATTTAAAGAAACTAAATAATGATTGATTTCATGGGTATCGGCCTCGTATGTTGGTTCTGAAGTCTGGTACAGGTCCGAAATATCATTTAAGACCTACCCGCAAAATTTGATATCAATCCGAGTAGTTTTAGGGCATTTTGGCTCGTTGGACGAAAATTGAGAACTTGAAGTTCATAAGTTTGATTCATTTGGTTTTCGGGGGTGATTCTTATATTTAGCATTGTTTTGGGTGTTCCGAAGGTTCGAGTAGTTCCGTCTCGTAATTTCAGACTTGTTGGTATGTTCCAGCGGAGCCTGGGAGCCCCGAGCGTCAATCGTACGAGGCTCGATTGAAGTTGAAATTTTTGAGAAGTGCTAAAGCTGCTGCTCCTATCATAACCGCACATGCGGTCCATCTATCGCAGATTTGGCCCCAGGGAAGGACAGGCCAAACCGCATAAGTGGCTCTTGAACCACAGAAGCGGTTTCGCAGAACCGACATCAAGACCGCAGAAGCGATCCCAGCCCTTTTAGCCCATTTCGCAGATGCGGTCCCCTTACCACAGATGAGGAAATCACTGAGGCAGTGAGTTCATTTATTACGGGATCTATGTCCATTTTTGCCATATTTCACTACTCCATCGGGCAATTTTGGAAGCTTTTGAGAGAGGGCTTCTATGTGGCATCTTGAGGTAAGCTTATCCCACCCATTCTTAGTTTAACACTTGTGTTTAGGTAGATTAAACACTAGAATTTAAGGTAAAATTATGGGGTTAGAGCTAGATATGGAGTTTTAATAAAACTTAGATTTTACCACAAAATTGATTATTAAATGAATTAAAAATCATATATTATTGATTTTTTAGTTATAGAGAACAACTTCCTTTGCAAAATTTCGGAATTCGGGCATGTGGGCCTGAGGTCGGATTTTAGAAAACTCGTGTTAAGGGTTGGGAAATTGCTTAAATAGCTAGAATATGATCTTGTGAGCTTATATTGATTAGTTCCTACCTCATTTAACTAGTTTTGGATCGCTCGGCTCCAAATTGAGGGTTTGGACCCGTTCTTGGCATTGGAAGTATACTTTGGAGCGAGGTGAGTCTCCTTTCTAATCTTGTAAGAGGGAATTGTCTCCATAAGTATAATAGTTGAGTAATTTGCTATTAAATGGGGGGGGGGGGAGGGTTGCATATGCACTAGGTGACGAGATTGCATGCGTAGCTACTAGTATGTTAATGGTCTGGGTATTCTAGGGCCCATATCATGCTATATTTGTAATTGTCTCCATATTTTATTGCTAATGTGATCACTTAGGATATGCTAGAGCCTTGAAAAAGAAGAATGTATACACTTGTTGGACACTTGTATGAATTTACTTGGAAATAAATGCGCATTCATGTGTTTTCTTGAAATAAATTGATATTTGTGGATCGGGCAGATCGCCTTGGTAGAAATAGATGCATCTATGATTCGCGCCATTCGACCCTCTGGCAGTTCACATTTATTTTTCTGTTGGATCGGGCCGTCGACCTCGACATAATGTACGCATGACATATATATATATATATATATATATATATATATATATAT
>MU706171.1:18641-31184 GCA_026770625.1 Nicotiana glauca
CAAATCCCGGCCAAAAAATCGAGGATCTCCCGGCCAAAAATCGTGGAGCTTTTTCTTTCCAAATCCCAGCCAAAAATTGAGGATCTCCCGGCCCAAAAAACCGTGGAGCTTTTTCTTTTCAAATCCCAGCCAAAAAAAAAATCGTGGAGATTTTTCTTTCCAAATCCCGGCCAAAAAACCGAGGATCTCCCGGCCAAAAAACCGTGGAGCTTTTTCTTTCCAAATCCCGGCCAAAAAACCGAGGATCTCCCGGCCAAAAAACCGTGGAGCTTTTTCTTTCCAAATCCCGGCCAAAAAATTGAGGAGCTTTTTCTTTCCAAATCCTGGCCCAAAAAAATGATGATTTTCCCGGCATAACCCGTGGACCTCCACGGCATAACCCGAGACCCTTTTCTTTTTCCGACATAACCCGGTCATCTTCTAGCATAACATGGATTCATTCACAGAGATACACAATCCTAATTTAATTGTTTATATATGTGTCACAACTAACTCACGAAATTTTTCTAGTGAAAACTGGGGCAGAAAATTCCGTTCGTTTGTTTATTTTGGTATATTAAGCAGGTTGATCTCAAGACACAAGGTGCGAGACGACCAATGGAGTAAATCTCAATCAATAAAAGAAGAAAAAAGAACAAAAGAAATGAATTCAAACGTGAAGCAAGTAAGGGTGCGGATTGCTCAAAACCTGATTGAAGTCATAAGCTCCGCTGATCCTATCTTGACCCAATGCTGCACGAAGAAGTAAACACCTACAACTTACGAGCATCAAGATTCAAATCATAGCCCACAACAAAATCAGCTAAGACTCAAGATCGCCATATTGCACGGCTGAAAGATTGCCACATTGCATGGCTGAAAGATCACCATATTGCATGGTTGAAAGATCGCCACATTGCACGGCTGAAAGATCGCCACATACTACTACATCCTTCATGGGCTGAAATATCGTCAACTTATCCAAAGGCATCATTATTCGGAGTCACCATCTTCATAGCCCGAGAACACCATGTCATGGCCTGAGGATTTTCTTTCCATATTTTGCATATCATCATTCAAAGGCATCATGGTTCGGAGGCACCATCCTCGTAGCCCGAGAACGTCATTTTATGGCCTGTGAATCCTTTATTATACACTTCATGGCCCAGGACATCATGGTCTAAGGACTTTATCTTAACCATCCAAAGACAACATTTATGGTCCAATGGGAATTTGCATCATGTCTAAATTTATGCACAATATATGCTTGTACTGCTTATTTGCTGGTAAATCGGCAAGCAACAGCCATCCCGACAGGAGCGGTTCCGCTCCAGTGCCCACAGCCATATCAAACCTAACCATTATCGTAAGTTGTCCACTCACCCAGCCCTAGATATTGCATTCGTTCTTGGAAAGTATCCATCGGCATACTCCACTGATGGACCCTGAACTACATACGGCCTGATTTATATAATACCAGGGATATGTAGGTAGCTCGGAAGCCAGGGTGCGGCCTAAAACTCTTCAAAATCATTTCGCTTGGTCAAAATTGGCCATCATTTCTTTACCCGAAAACTCTTTCATCCTTCCCGGGTAAAGAGGGGCAGCTGTTGACACTCAATTTTTCCTAATATATTTTTAATATGTAAAATACTTTTAAAATAGTATATATATGTATATATAAGTATGTCTGAGCATTTTATTATTTTTCCTATAATTTTTAAGGTTTTTAAATTGATTTATTCCCTTTTTTTCATCCATAAAATCCCAATAATTATGTCCATAGTTATTACTTGGGTAATTCATCTATTGAATTTTTATATTTATGCCAAAATGTGGCTAAAATAATTTTTACATATTTTTATAAATTTATTTAGTATTTTTAAAGCTAAATTGTACATAATTACAATATTAGCCATTTTTAAGGTTTAATTATGTATTATATTCATAAAATTGAGTCTGATATTTTTAAATTGTTAATTATGTATTATAAATCATTTTCGTATTTTTCAATTTATTTTCAGAAACCATTTACTATTTTTTATAAATTAAAAAAGGAAAAAAGTAGCTATTTAACTCGTAGCCACATTTGGCTTTCAAATATAACCCAAATCAGACCCCAATTCCCAACCCAATTAAACCCACCAGACCAGGTCCAAAACCAATTTCATAAACTGACCCACCTACCGCGTTTAATCTGGACCATTGATCATTCAGATTAGCGATCCTCATTCACCCTTCCATAATTAAACCCAAATGACCCCTTAACCTAACTCATTTCTCACAACCCACCGCCCTTGAATCCTTCTCCTCTCAATTCTCTCTGCAGTCTCATATAAACCCTAGACGCCGCCACCCAATTCCACCCTGATTCCTTTCAATCCCTACCTAATCCATGGACTCCCATGGCGTTTTGAGACGTGTAATCGTCTCCTATCTACTCGTTACCTATTTCCGTGATAACATGGACAGATCCCAAAGATATCTCGTCCAGTTTTGGTTCAACTTCTATCTCTGGTCTTTTTACGGCCATCCATGGCTGCTCAAGTCAGATCCTTAACTTTTCCGGCTAGATCGGTAACTTTTCAAAGTCTGGGTTCTTTGAAACCCTAGCTTTAAGATCTTTTTGATTTTCTTTCAGATCTATCTTAGATCTATGCTTGTTATGAACTTCTTAGTGTTTTCTCAAAGGTTCTCCGATTTTCTTCAAAGTAACTCTTCATTTTCAAACTAGGGTTTCCTAAACTTTTCTCCAATTTTTAGTGTGTTTTTATAATTTTACTATGTTTGTCCATGTTTGCTGCTACCTAATTCATCGTGCTAAAAGCACTAAGTGTTTTGGCTCTACCTGGATTTATGAAACTCTCTTGGTTTATTTTATAAGCATGTTTGGTTCGATTAAATTCTTTGTGTTTGAATCTTTGTCTTATTGGACTTATCTGATTCTGAGTTCTTATCTTTTCAACTCAGCTCAGTCAAAACCCTAATTTCTTAAAAGGTTTTTCCTTACTTATTGCTATGAGCTTGAAGATTTTACTTGTTTCTGTGTGTTGATCTCCTTTACCTGTTACTATGTTTTCTTCACTTTTGATTCTATGTGACCACTTGACCTTGTTGCCTACTGTGCTTCGAGTAGGTTTTCTTTACTACTGAATCCTAGCTTACCCCTACTGCTACTGTATGTTTGTGTTGCTTCTTTTTGTCAACATGTTTGACCCTGCATGCCTATTTATTCCTTGCTATTTATATTTGGAGATACAGAATCATGAGGCTTTCTTGATTGATTCTGATTCCCTCAATGTTGTGACTGATTGCAAAAGGTTCTCTTATGAACCCTAACTTTATTCGTTTGTTTAAATTAGTTGATCCCCTTCCTTAATTACTATGATGTTTTACCTCGAATCCTTTTCCAAAATTAAGCATATTTTTGTACTTAGACTCAGTCATTTACTTCATACTTTTACTGCTCCCTTATATGGCAATAATTAATCTGTCCCCAAACTAATTTCTTTCCTTAATTAAACTTGTTAATATCCGTTAAGCAGCGATTCCTTAATTAAAGGGAATCACTTATGTTAATTGATTTTGATTGTGATTATTTCCATATTTGTGTCAATGCTTTATTACCTTATTCTTCACTCATTTTCAAAAGTATAAATACCCTACCCTCCCTTCTTTCAAAAAAAGAAGAGAACAATCTGAGTTCAGAACACACACTTACACTCAAAACTCTCTCTTTCTCTGCTACTACTTGTGCTACTATTTTGTCTAGCCGGCTGAAAGGCAATGCTAGACTGTGGAATCTTGCTTACTTTTCCTTTATGCATTTTGCTTCTCTACTGGTATGTCCTAGTTAATTTTCAAGCCTCAACAACAGCATTCTTTCTTTAGTTGCTTCAGTTTCTCATTCTCGTATACTTCTGCTTATATTTTCTGCAGTCAAGTTACGTTACTAGCATACTGTAATATGTTCCTTGCCCCTTTTAAATTAATGCTTTCCTATGTGTGTACTCTGTCAGTCATTTGTCGTGTACTTGCTACCTTATGAATCTCAAACCCCCATACCCCTATATGTGTTTGTGTTCCTTTGGTTGGTTTGTGGCCATGCCAGCGTCAGCTATTGCTGTGCATGATCAAACCAGACCCCTGTTGGGGTCATACAATGTATCCCCAAAATCCCTTTACCCTTTTGTATGACCACTGATTCTGTGTAATTTTGAGTTTTATATTACAACTCATTTCAATCACCTATGTCACTAGTTCCTTTCAAAATGGACTATCATTTCAGTTTTTTTAAATAAATCTCATTCAACATGTGTTCTGTACTTCCACTATACTCTTAGAATCTAGGTTCTGCCCCACTTATGTGAGCCTTGCCTTTGGACCCTTGAGCTCCCTCCGAACTTAGACACATAAGGGTTGGCCCTTCCATACTGCACTCATTCTGTTTGGTTATGCAAATCTAGGTGTGAGCACTGCTCGGGATCCCTCAAGGTCCTTGGGGAAATCTAACATACCCAGTTATGAGAAAGGCTTTGAAATATTGGCATTGAAGTGGTTCATTACATAACTCAGAGAGAAAGTCAATATCAGGCTTCCTTTGGTTGTAATTTCTTATTTTTGCACTTCTTTTATAATTCAATCATTTGGCCTGTAATAATTTGTAAATAAGTATGGGGTTGGCTAGTGAAAAGGGCTGGGAAATATGCATGTTTTAGATGTTAAAAGGGTAGAAATCATGTTACTAAGTTTACATTTCTACTTGCGCAATAGAATCCATGCTTAGGACCCATCTCAGGCATTAGAGACCCTGTTCTTTAGGATTTACACTTATCATTTTAGCATGTCCATTTCACTATCATACCACTTAGCAATTCATGCGTTAAAAGTATTAATAACCAGTATTTCTGCAATCATGTTCCCACTGCCATGTACACCCAGAGATCCTATTTTAGGCTAAACAACATTAACAAATATATCATCTCTGCATATCCCAGTTCCAAACACTGTAATATTTTGCATATAGAAATCTTGTTTAGGATCCTGCATATGTGCATCATTCTGCACCTCTTTTTATTTAGATACCATGTCTTTAGGATCTCACTTATAGTCGCTTAAGAAAACTTAGGCTAATTAAGAATGCATGAAAAGGAATGAAAAACAATTTCATTTAGTCCTTACGATTAACCAACAATAAATTCTGTGTGTTGAACACCTACAGCAACATGTTTAGATAATAACCATAGTCTCCAACTGTCAGTAATCTTGAATAACTTCTGAATCTTGTTTACGCCTAGGCAAGCCTTAGGTAATTACTTAAATAACACTGAAACTATCTTTGCTTAAATACCAACTGCTACAACCAGCAAGCAGGCCTGATTCAGACTTATTTTCAGAGTTATATAACGAATTTGGTTCTGATTCAAACTCCCTGCTTTAAGATTTAAAAATTCAGACCTTAACTATGTTTAAGTTATGCTATTTATATGCATTATTTGCGTAGGTATACCTGAGCCCTTTAATTGTTTATAAGTTTTCCCTCTAAATGCAGTTCTACTTATTTTGTATGTCGCCTTAGTATTTTACTTTTGAACCTAAGAGTCAGCTTAGAACCTCCTACTTATAGGAATAGTAGTCCTAAATTCCTTCGGGACTGATAGGAATGGGACGGGTAACAACATATAATAGAGGTCGAGACCGATCCTCGCTTGAATACTTTCACGGGGTGGGAAGGGTAAATATGGATATGATAACCGGTGCGCTAATACCACGTGTAGCCCCTCTTTTGAGGAGTGATTACCGGGTATTGCATTGATGTGATCCATTTTACAAACAAACCTACGACCCCCTTTAATTCATCAACATGTTTACATTGTAACTCTTTTCAAAACCTTGTTTTTTTCATTGTTTTTAAACAAACACTTGTGTATTTAATTTCAAAACCCCCTATTACTTGAACCTTATTTGTTTACTTGTTAATTGCATAAATTCACAAAAACTATCTAGCCGAGAACCAGACTAGTGGATCCTGAGGAGTGCGTAACACCTTCCCCTTGGGATAATTTCAAGTCCTTACCCTATCTCTGGTTACCAACATAGTTGTAGTTGAACCCCATAGGTGCCCTAACGCACCTTAAACTCGTTAGGTGGCGACTCTTCAAAATTGCAAAACCCCTTTCCCAAAAGGAAAGAGTTGTCCCAACCAAATATCATAAACCCGATTTCGCGAGAAAAAGGGAGCGCGACAATATTAACTGGCTCCATATTTTGCACTCCCTCAAAGTTTGTGGGTGGTAAACCGACCCTTATACCGTTGTTTTCTCCAAGGCCCTCATTGTCATGAACAAGTGCGTTTCGTGTGCTAGACATATTCAAGCTTGAGAATTAAAAAATCTAAGAAAAAGTGTAAAGATAACGTGTGTAACGAGAATCAGTAAAGTAACAATCACTACTATCTTTAGCCCCACGGTGGGCGCCAAACTGTTTACCTTGAAAATACGAGTAACAATTAAATCTGATTTTGTAATTTTAAAGATATGTGATTTAATTCAATACCAATTAGTAATCAAGAAATATGAAGTAGAAATGAAATATAGAAGTGAATCAAACCGATATTATTTAGCAGTAGTGACCTCGAGACGGTGACCTTAAGGTGTCTTAGAGCAGTAAGAACAATTAAGTAGGAAAATCAACATAAGAATAGTTAAGCTAAAGGACAATTATGGTGAACATTAGGCAAAAGGTAGAGAGTATATTCTTTGCGTAGTAGAAAGAAAGGTCTTACAAATGATTGAGGTCCCTTTTAAATAATAGGGGAATTCCTAAATAAGGTATATTTTCATTTACAGTAAGGAATATTCTTGGTACAGCTGTCTAACCGCCTAGTACAGAATAGTCCAATCATATTTCGGGATTTGTGCTATGACTTTAGGGACATGGCAGGAATTTAGCTCGCTCTGATATAAATCCATAACGGTACTATTCTGGGTAGAGCACACTCGACCTCGATATTCATCATGCTTCGCCTTCAAACTCGGGTCTAGTCCCTCGAGCTCGAATTTGGTCTAACCCGACCTCGGACTTCAGACGACCTTTAAAGCACATAGATCAAAGGTATTCGATCTTGACAGTATACAAACAATAACAATAAAGCAAGAACAGAAAAAAATCCAATCGGTTCTAACTAGAGCTAGCCTGAAGCTTGGAGGTGCGATTCACAAGGGTAGACAAATTTAGGGCAAACAATGTGCAATAACTTTTTGCAGAGAGTATGAGTAATACAGAAGACATGAAGATGTAAGAGGGGGTGGGGTTGAAGAAAAATAGAAAGAATCATAGACCAAACAAAGGAGGAAATCACCAAAATGGAAGTGAAAAGAAAGCATTGTCAAATTGTCAAACAGGATTGGGGATGAATAGGTGAGTAGTTTGCTTTAGTTAAATAAGTATATTTTATAGGGAATCTTGCAAAGTCCAAGTAAGTTCAACTTACCAATATCTCGCCATTAATTATTAGATTTACTAAAACTAACCAAACACATATAAAAGTTAAAAAGCCCAAATAAATAAGATTTTTTCTTTCCAAAAATCACACGTAAAGATTTTTTTCCATATTTTTAAGCGTGATCAGCAATATTAGGCGCAAGGCCGAAAAAAAAATTTATGGATGAGATAGCAAACAAGGTAATGATATATATATATATATATATATATTACAAAAATCTAAGCAAAAAAAGATATTTTTCAATGGGTATGGTTTGGAATTATTAAATATACAAATTTTGGAGGTAATTTGGACTAACTTGGCATCAAAATTTATAGTTAAAATTGAGTTCAAAAAATTCTTTTGTGACACATGTATCACACACAAAGGTATATATGAATATAAATATGGATATACGTGTGGTACACAATGTGATACACATACTATTTTTTTCATGGTTCATCTTCTACTTCTAATTTTCAATTCAAACCACCTCAAAACTATGCCAAATCATCCCAAAATTGAGATTCAAACTCCTTAGGATGTACCCAATATATTCTAATAACACTCACTCAAAAGAAAGAAAAATTTTAATTTTTTTTGTTACAAATAGTTAATTAACTAATATTGATAATATTTGACTAATATAAGTAATCTTTAATAAATTGGCTAATTTTTGTAACAAGCTACTTTTAAATGTACATAGCTGATAGTTTCCCTACTTTATAACAAGTTTAAAATAGGGTAAAAATGAGTAAACATTTTGGTTTTTATAAGTAATTTGCATGGATACCTCAAATTAAAAGGCTGATTGATCAATGAGTTTTCTAATGGGGCTTTGATTACTTTTATGCTTCTTGACTTACCCAAAATTTGGAGAGAAATTTGGTGAAAATGACAAAAATAATCCCTTATATTTGAGGTGTAGATTCAAAGAAGTCCTTAAAATATTTTTTGAGCAGTTTGATACATTAATTTTGTAAAAAATAGATACTTTTGATCTTCATAAAATATTTAACAAACTATGTCCATCAAATTTAAAGGGAACTGTCAAAAAATACTACTAGTATGCAATAATGAAAGATCCCCCAAATGGCTTTTATTTTGATTTTAGCAGCAAATAAAAAAATGAACAAAAAGGACATGTTGGCTCAAGGGATAGGTGTAGTGGATAACCTGGTTTGCCCTTTGTGCAATGTGGCTAATGAGACTATTGAGCATTTATTTTTTGAATGTGAACTATATACTTTCTAAAATTTGGTATAAACTACTTCAGTGATGAATATGAAGCCCAACTTAGCGAACAAACTGGGAAAGCTTAACTACTCAAGTTCTACCCTTAAAATAGCTACCGGAATACACTTGTATAACTAGTTTTTGGGTTGATTTTTTATTGTTAACTAAAAATAGCACGGTATAGCCAGTTTTTGGACTGGTCAATTCAAAATAGCCAATGTTTACCAAGTCAATGAAAAATAGCCACCATTTTGCTGCAATAGAGATCGATCCAGCATAATATACTGGAGTTCGGTGCACTTATGTATGAACTCCAGCATATTTATGCTGGAGTTCATACTTTGCTAGCTCCAGTATAATATACTGGAGACTGGAGCACTGGTGCTCCAAACTCCAGTATACTGTACCGAACCAATATACTTGCTGGAACTCCAGTATATTATGCTGGAGTTCTAGTGTATTTATGCTGGAACTCCATCATATTATGCCGGAGTTCCAGCATACTATCCTGGAACTCCAATATAATATGCTGGAGTTCAAGTATACTTATGCTGGAACTCCAGCATAATATATTGGAGTATTTTTCTGATTTTGAATAGTATTTTCGCTCAGATTTATCTTTACATAAAAAGTGGCTAAATTTCGATTACTTTTAAAATTGAGCTATTTTTGAACGACTGGCTGTAAATTTGGCTATTTTTAAATGGGAAACTTACACAAATGTCCCAAATAAATCTTAACTTACCAACCTTTAGTCATTAATCATAGTCTTACCAAAACTAGCCATGTGTGGATGATATGAATCCAAGTTTCCGTTGGAGGTTCCCCAATCTTGAACAACTCCGCCTCAAAATTGAAGATGTACCTAGTCGTCCTTTGTTTCCCAAACCAGAAGTTCATACTCGCCTTCAATCTCTCGAACTTGAAGTAAAAAATGGCAGGAAAGGATACAATACTTCAGTTGGATAGGACGAATACTTTGTCTTCCCTTCAAATTTTTGGAATATATACAATATTCTAAAAATCTAAACAAAAAGGAACTTTTTCAATGGGTATGGTTGAAATTCATTGAAAATATATAGATAAGTCAATATACAAAATTTGAGAAAGATTGGAGGTGATTTGGACCTGTTTTGTATCAAAATTCGTAATTAAATCGAATTCACAAAAGTCTTATGCGACACATGTATCAAACATGTATCACGCACGTATCTCACACATATGTATACATGGATATACATATGATACACAATAGATATAAATATGATACATATGTGATACACAAATGATACACAGTGTGATATACATATTATTTTTTTCATGTTCAGTTTTTATCGAATTTTCAATTCAAACCACCTCAAAACTTCATCAAATCATCCCAAAACTGATATTCAAGTTCCTTAAGTTGTGCTCAATCTATTCTAATAACACCCACTCAAAACAAAGCAAAAATTTGATTTTTTTTGCTACAAATAGCTAATTGACTAATTTGGCTAATATTGGTAATATTTTATCAATTGGCCAATTTTTATAATGAGCTACCTATGAATGGACATAGATGATAATTTTCCTTTTTAAAATTCTCCCTAAGTACTGTAGTTGGGGCTTTCTGTCTAATTTTTAGTTTTTTGGTTTTTGTTATGTCTTGTACATTCTTTCATGTTCATGTTACCGAAAAATGTATCATTCTTTTACATTGTACTATAATTTAACATTGTATGATATATATTAATTACTATTTTATAATTAGATTATTAATTAATATTCATATTTATTATTAAAAATTACTTTATTACTATCTAGAAGCACCATACAAGAGTTAGGATTTTAAGATAACTAGAAGTAAGACCGAGTACATACACCACAAATTTACTTAGCATGAGAAGAGTGAAGTTGAAGTGAGACTACATGAAATTGCAATGCCAAAATGCAAATAACTTATATATCTAGGCTCATTCTTCCAAGATAATTGAATGATAGACGAAGATATTACTTTTAGGATTGGAACCGGATGGTTAAAATGGAGAAGTGTTGCTAGGGTGCTATGTTATAGAATGATGCCTACCAAGGAAAAATGTAGTTTTATAGAATAGCTATAAGACAGGCTATGTTATATGGTAGTGAATACTGAGCTGCTAAAGTTCAACATATCTTTGAGATGAGTATGATAGAAATATAAATGCTAAGATGCATGTGCGATCACACAAAATTAGATAAAATAAAAAATAACTACATTGGCTAAAAGAATCAAGACACATCGAGAATAAAATAATAGAAAGTAGCTTGATATGGTTTGTATGTGTGCAACTATGATGGGCCCGAGAAAGTATTAAAATGGGACGGATAGACCTATAATCACAGGGAAAGAGTTACCTCAAGACCTACAAATCGACAGGGCCGTGGCCATTGTCACCTGATCTTTGTCTAAATTTAGTAAGAGTTGGTTTGGTAGAGTGCATTACATAATATAATGCTTGCATTAGTTTTGTGTATTAGTAATATCTTGTTTGGTACACTTTTTTAATCTATGTTTCTATTTGGCATTATCTTGTCTATAGCTAATGCATAGCAAAACTATGGTATTAGTAATACCAAGGCTATTAATGCATGCAGTAGTATGTCTAAAAATAAAATTGTAAAGTCCCTTAAAACTAAACAATATATAGGTCATTTTTGTAAACAAATATTCTTTTTTAAAATTATGCAATGCATTATAGTTTATAATAGACCACATCAAATAATGTATAAAAAATAATCTCCGCATAACTAATGTTTGCATTGCTAACACATGCATTATTAATAGCTGCGTTGCTAATACATCAACCCATAAGTGCAGTGAGTCAAATCTTTTTCATCTCTCTCGTCAACGCTATCATCATCATTCAACTCCTTTTCTTTCTCTCTGTGAAAGTATATTACGCCTTTCTTCATTTCCGCATATTCTGCCTGCAAAAGAATTATCAGATTTTCTGCAATCAAATCTCAAAAGCCTCAAAAAGTTAACAGACAGAGAGCGAAAGGGAAGGAAAAAGAAAAACATTGCAGCCCATTAACTGCAATTATTATTCCCTCCCTTTTCCTTTCTCTCTCTCTCTCTCTGTCTTTTATATTTGCCAGCTCGTCTTCTCTTCTCTGTTGTACCCTTTTCTTTATTCTTTCTCTATCAAAACGTTCACGAAGATCTCCTGAGGTGCGTTTGACTCTTCCTGTATTTTGATTAATTCTCGTTGATTTCTTGTTTATTGGATTCTATTTGATATCTACATTTTAATATAATTTTTTGTTTAGAGTTTGTTGTTATGATTTCTGCCCTTTTGTTTTTTTGTTGCTTTTTGGTTAATGTTAGTCTTGTTTATGTTAATCTAAGGAGTAATGATGTGGTTTCTTCATTACATAAGTTTATGTATTGATTGATTAAGCAATTATCATTTGATATGAAGAATATGTTTGGTCTGTCAATCTTTTGAAATTGGTTAATGCTAGTTTTGAGGGTTTCTTGTGGTTTTAGAGTCTAATCTGGAAGTAGGATGTTTTATTAGCTAAATGTTCCATGCAGCTGTGGTTATTAGCTATGCTTGAACTCTCCAATAATGCAACCATGTACGTGTCAGATCCTCTAAAAGTAGTACATTTTGGAGGATCCGACACGGATGCGACAGCATTTTTGGAGAGTTTGAGCAACATTAGTTATTAGGTAATCTCACAATAGATCATTAGTTGTTGGGGGTGCATTTTCGGGCGAGAAAAATATGGTTTCCCTTGCTTTGAGTTCTAATGCAGATTAGTTTGGATGCAAATATAACAAGTTTCTTGCCTTTCTTTTGGGGTTTGGGGGGGGGGGGGGG
>MU706171.1:32165-44622 GCA_026770625.1 Nicotiana glauca
GGGGGAGAAAAATAAAGCTTTGCCGATGCGATACGCACCCAAAACATAGCGTAGCAACTACACGTTAGGAATCTGAGAGCCCTATTCTTGGAAACTTGTCTGGCTTTTCTAAACCGGCTGAGGAGCAGATTAATCCATATCTGCAGTATAAATGACATTCTGAAGAATGAAAGAACTTGATTGCTTAAATGACCTACATTGGGCTGAATTTATTGGAATTTGGATGGAATGATGACAATGAATATTTCAGATTGCAGAACAATAAAGACACAACCAAATTCCTATATAGGTTTCAGGGTCATGCATCTTTATTGACTCTTTCTCCTACCAGACTAGGGTTATTCAATAGTGGACGCAATGAGTTGGCCCGTGACTCATGCTCCCCCTACCTGCATTTACTGGTGGACTAATTGAAAGTATCAACTTTTATAGGCTACTGTTGAATGTGATGGGTCAATTAAAAGCTCGAACTTCGAGAAACTCTCTTGAAAGTAAGGTACAAGATCAGAAATGTTATAGTTGATGGAAGGTACAAGTAATATACATGAGGATAAAAAGAGATAAGGCCGCATGAGATGGTTTAACCATGTTCTACGTACAATTCCAAATGTACCACTCGATAAGTGTGACATTATGATGATTGGAAGTATTAAAAAGGGATGAAGTATACCTATAATCATGTGAAGGAACTTGTCTGAAAAAGCACACTATCTCTAAAAATCCAGCTATGCTACAAAAAGTACTTTGATTAAGGTTTAGTCAGATTGGTAAGTTGTATTAGGTCTAGTACTTTTCAGAAATCATTTTAGCGTGCTTAGAGAGTTGTATATTAGTAGAAAATGTAGGGAACTTCTAGTGTTAAAGTGCCCCTAATTTGTTTCTAAAGATAACATATCAAGTATTGATATGAAACAGGATCAAGTGGAGCAAAGTGGATATTGAGTATTCATTTTGCCACTCGAACTAGTTAGGATTGAGACTCTGTTGTTGTTGCTTGTTCGTTTTGCAGTTGACTGTGATTGAGGCTAATATATGAAGATTTTGACTGAATTAGTGGGGCCGACAATTGGTACCTTCAAGAATAAGTTTTATGAGGACAAGTTGGGAACTGGAACTATATCATGGCTTCAGATGTTTCCTATAGTGAAGATTCACTTCTGTATGCACACACACACATGAAGATGATATTTGGTGTGCTGGCTATTTAGTGAAGTCCTGAATTTGTTGCTGGTATGGTAATGAAATTTTTTTCTATACTTAACGCTACTCTTCCTCATGTCCATTTTTTCTGTGCAGTTGGTGTTCAGAACTTAGGAGCTCAACAATCTAGTTTCTTTTTCTTCCTCAAAAGAAGCTGTAACAGGAAAGATTTTGCATCATGTCTAACTCTGTTAAAGCCTTAGAACCTGCATTTCAGGGTGTGGGTCAGAGAATGTATCCTTTGCTGCAAAAATGTGGTTCTTGATTAGTTACATGGAAGTAAGTTTGAAATGAATACTGATCAGTTTTGAAACACTGTTGGGATTTTCTCAGCTCCCTGCCTTTATGGAGGGTAGGCTGAAGATCTATAAAAAACAAAATAAATAAAGGGTACACCGAGCTTTTCCTGGAAATGTTCTGCACCTTTTATGTTCATTATTTCCACTGCCAAATATAGCTGCGAGAAATTTTTTAACTTGAGAATTATGTTAATTCTTTTACTGCCGAATATGGCCTATAGAAACTTTCCAGACTTTAGAGTTGAGCTTAACTCTATCTAGAGGGACTGAAATTTGGAGAATTGAGGATTTCCAACCAGTTCCATTGCCGAAGTCTGAATATGGTAAATTCTACTCGGGTGATTCTTACATCGTCTTGCAGGTGCATAGATGCAAAAATCTTTGGCTTTACATGTACCTCCTTTATCTAGGGAGAAAAGCTTCATTCATGTCTAATATTCCTACTCCTATCACATGTTCATCTATTGCAGACAACTTCAGGCAAGGGAGGCTCTTATATGTATGATATACACTTCTGGCTTGGAAAGGATACTAGTCAGGTGTGAAATCAATTTCATTCTTAGCAGCTATTCAAGCAGATTTATAATTTTCTTTTCCAGTTTCTAAAATGTGGATGCTATGTCAGGATGAAGCTGGAACTGCAGCTATCAAAATTGTTGAGCTTGATGCGATTCTTGGAGGGCGAGCAGTACAACATAGGGAAATCCAAGGTCATGAATCTGACAAATTTTTATCATACTTTAAGCCATGCATTATACCACTGGAAGGTGGTATTGCGTCTGGATTCAAGAAACCAGAAGAGGAAGAATTTGAAACAAGGTTGTATATCTGCAAGGGTAAACGTGTTGTCAGGATGAAGCAGGTACAGAAGCATAAAAAACTTACTGCGTGAGCTTGTTTAGAATATGTCATCTAGTTCAGTTGTGGTTGAATATTACTTATTTAAGCTGAGATTTGTATCAGGTCCCATTTTCCCGGTCCTCTCTGAATCATGATGATGTGTTCATTCTGGACTCTAAAGACAAGATATATCAGTTCAATGGTGCAAATTCTAGCATCCAGGAGAGGGCCAAAGCACTAGAAGTTATTCAGTTCTTGAAGGACAAGTATCATGAGGGGACGTGTGATGTTGCAATTGTTGGTAAGTACAAGCCTCGGAAATTCAAACATAAGAAGTAAGCAAGTAATACATATTTATTATACTCCTTCTATCCCAGTTAAATTGCTGTAGTTTAAGTTTGTTGTTGAAATTCTTTTTCTAGCCGTCAAATATTCTTAGTCTATTTGGCTTTTCTGCAGCTAAAGCATATCTATTTGGCAGATTTCTATAGTATTTTATACTTCGTACCATGATTTTTTTTGCTTTAGAAATTATGGGTCAGATTCATTGTGAAGTTTGGTAAATTTAATTGTCAAAGTTAAAGCAAGACTTTTAGAAACAGTGTTCCTAAATTATGCATAAAATTTGGTGTGTCTACATGCTATGGATTTGTATAGTATGTGCCTCAAATGATTCAATCATCTAGAATAAGGGACAAAATAAATCAGACAGAGTTCATATATATCTGTTTTTGATATATATGTCATGTTTCGGTCCTAATGAAGAGCTTCAGACCTTTTCTGTACTTCGTTAATATTCTATTGTGTTCATGTGGAACTGCTCCTTATATCTATTGCATACCCCAGATGATGGAAACTTACAAGCTGAGTCGGATTCCGGTTCGTTCTGGGTGCTCTTTGGTGGCTTTGCTCCAATTGGCAAAAAGGTTGCTAGTGAAGATGACATTGTGCCCGAGAAGACACCTGCAAAACTTTATAGGTATCGTTGAATTCTACTGTTCTATACCTGTCTTTACTGCGAGCTACATAACTATTACTCCATCAAGTTAAGCCAATTTATATTATTCCATCAGATGGACATGAACGAATTAGGTAAAGTTCTTGTTTATTGCCTGTAATTATAGTGATAATGTTATGGTCTCAAGCTTATGACACTTAATACAAAGTATTCAAAACATCCTTGCCTAACCTTTTACTGTTGGATAGTACTTCTTTCCACTAAAAGGATCTTTATACTTGAATTGGTCTAGTTAATTTTTATAATATATTTGCATATCTGTGTTTATTATATCCCTAGTGCTTGCAACTTTCTCATCATTGAACTTTTAAATCAACCTTTTGCTGGTGTTGGTGCTAAAGTTGAACTTTTTCCTCTTTTTTAAGCATTACTGATGGCCAAGTCAGTCCCGTGGACGGTGAACTTTCAAAATCTAGCTTAGAGAACAATAAATGCTATCTTATGGATTGTGGTGCTGAGGTATTTGTTTGGGTTGGCCGTGTAACTCAATTGGAAGAGAGGAAAGCTGCCATTCAAGCTGCAGAGGTAGAATAATAATAGCTTTTAACTCCAGATTTTTCTTTTATGGTGAAATTCTCATGACTAATTGACTAAATTTATCCACAGGAGTATCTTACCAGTCAAAATAGACCAAAGTCAACACATGTAACCCGACTTATTCAAGGCTATGAAACACACTCATTCAAGTCCAGCTTTGACTCTTGGCCTTCAGGGTCTGTACCAACCGCTGAGGAGGGAAGAGGAAAAGTAGCAGGTATATTAGTTTGAAACTTGTAGAATTGATACATGTTTGTTGGAAGCAGTTTTATTTGACATTGTCGCATTTATACAGCTTTGCTGAAGCAACAAGGGGTTGGTGTTAAAGGTGGTAGCAAAAATACTCCTGCAAATGAGGAAGTCCCGCCGTTGCTTCAAGGGGGTGGAAAAATAGAGGTCTGATCATCATTATGATATCCTTTTGATTATAATTCGTCTGTTGATATTGCGTGCTTGGTCTTCGCTAAAAACGTACGATTTTACTAGGTCTGGCGTATCAATGGCAGTGCAAAGAGCACTGTGCCCGGAGATGATATTGGTAAATTTTACAGTGGAGATTGCTATATAGTTCTTTACACATACCACTCTAATGAAAGGAAAGAAGATTATTATCTATGCTGGTGGATTGGAAAGGATAGCATTGAGGTAATGTAGATTGTCACTGCAATATAAGGGCCTACACATCTTTTCTTGTTATTAGTAATTCAATTGGCATGCCATGTAGACATTGGGATAAAAATCCCCTCTTCTATTTTAATTTTAATTACTTATAAAAAATTGTATGCTCATAAATAGTGATAAGAAATGAAGGTCCACGTACTCTTGTTATTTTCATGTATTTAAGTAGGATCTATTTGGATGACCTTGTAAAATCTCTCTTCTCTACTCCTTGCTGTAGACTTGAAAAGGTGGAGAAAGGAAACTGAAGTGAAATGTAATGCCATCATATAAGAATTTCATCTTTTGTAAATTAGTTTTTTATATATATATATATATATATATATATACAGTTGCTATATTTATGACTTATCTGACTAGCACAGAGATCTAGAAAATAAATTTTGTTGAAATGCCTAATCTAATAGTTGAAAATTGAAAGGCATAATATTAAGGTATTACGTTTTAAGAATGTCAGGTACGACAGATAAGTAATATATTGCTATAGTAGTAGTTTATGTTAGTTTGAATATCTGGAGTTTGATAAACTTTTCCTTTTAGCGAAAGCAGAAGGGATTAAAATAGAAAGTGTAGTTAGGATTGATGGACTATTTATCTCTACATTGTCGTCCTTTCTACTTTATTTCATGTATATGACAAAATTTGAAGGCTTTATCCAGTCCATTGTACGTTGTGGATTCAGGAGGATCAAAACATGGCTGCAAAATTGGCCAGTACAATGTGCAATTCACTTAAAGGGAGACCAGTGCTGGTATTACTTCTTGACACTTCTTCTTTTCTCTAGAAATCTGTATGAGGTTTTAGTATGACCTGTAACATTATCCAGGGTCGCGTATATCAAGGGAAAGAACCGCCACAATTTGTTGCAATCTTCCAGCCCATGTTGGTCCTTAAGGTACTGGTTATGCAGTGTAATTCGGGCTATTGTTGTAGAATGTAAATTGTCATATTTAATAACCGTAATGAATTTCTATCGTTTTCTCAGGGTGGATTAAGCTCTGGATATAAAAATTATGTTGCTGACAAAGGCCTGAATGACGAAACCTACACTGCTGATTCTGTGGCACTGATTCGGTTATCTGGAACTTCTGTGCATAACAACAAAGCAGTTCAAGTTGATGCTGTATGCTTATCAACCCTTCTAGATTTCTTCTCTTTTTGGACTACTATGTAATAGATTTTATGAATCATTTTAGTAGTTTGAGGCTAATATGTTCATTCTTTATATCTAGGGTATGTGTATCGGTACATCACTACCATGTTCATATTGTTTTATTATTATTGGGCTAACCTGGCCTAAAGATACTCTTAACATGGTGTGATATTGTTTTTATCCAAAAGGCTTCTCATCATTAAGAGTAACACTAAACCTAATATGTAGCTTCCCAGTCTTAACTTGGGCTCTGATACCGGTTATTGGGCTCAATCAGCCCAAAGATACTCTTAACATGGTTTGATGTGTCCGCTTTGGGCCAAGCGACACGATTTTCCCCAAAAGACCTCACACCATTAAGAGTAATTCTACACTTTATATGTAGCTTCACAATCTTTTCAGCTACCAATGTGGGCGTACCCAATAATAATGATGAACTCTAGTATGAACTTATTCTAGAAAATTTAAAAATTGGATTACTTATTTTATTTTTTTGTTTCAAAACTCTGTCAGGTGGCAACTTTACTGAACTCTAATGAGTGTTTTCTTCTGCAATCTGGCTCATCAGTATTTAATTGGCATGGAAACCAGAGTACCTATGAGCAGCAGCTATTAGCAGCAAAAGTTGCAGAATTCTTGAAGGTGAGAACTTTTCTTGAATTTGAGAACATGCTTTCTTTTTCATCGTTCTTTCAACTTAGAAAGGCCTGATCTTTTAAGTTATGTTATACAAGGTGATAACCGACTTTAAATGGAAAGATTGGATCATTTTATCCTTCCTTGACGAAAACTGTTAAGAATTTGCGACATGGATAGTAATTAAATTGTATTTTTTCTTTCTTCATTGTTTTTATCAAATTAGAAGGGCCTGACAATTTAAGTACTCTATGCAAGATGGTTACCTACCCTGAATGGTAAGGGTGTCCCGCTATCATTCCTTGACGAAAATTGTTAGGATATGTAATATAGATAGTAATTGTTTTAGGTGAAAGTGCTTTAATGGCCTAATATTGATATTTCCACTATCAAGATCTGGCTTTCCATGTTATTTATTTTGAAAAATCTGGCTATGCAGTTTTACATGGGATATGCGTTTTTATCTCTGTTGGTGCCTGATGAGGATGCAATCAGCTTTTTTGACGAAAACCTTGTTTTCCATGTGATAAGATGTTGCTGCGTATGTGAAATGTGATTTCCTTAAAACACACTGAAGAAAACACATTAAAAAATTTAAGAACCTAGTTCGATCAAATTATGGTCACTAGGTTGTGATACAAGTCCTTCATTGACCCAAATCCTTTACATACAACCTCCACTTATATAGCCAGCATGGCAATGAAACATAGTACCCACTATACTGGAACTTTTCCAAATAAACAGTGGTAAAGTTTGAAATGATTGCAGAAACACCTCTCCACCTGACATATGTCCTGATTGTCCGTTATCTAAGTGTATCTTATTTGTCCTAGTTTATGCTGCGTTTGTCTGATTGTTATTGGTTTTCTTCAACTCAGCCAGGAGTAACTGTGAAATACGCTAAAGAAGGAACAGAGAGCTCAACTTTCTGGTTTGCTCTTGGAGGAAAACAAAGTTACACCAGCAAGAAAGTAGCTTCAGAGGTCGCCAGAGATCCCCACTTGTTTGCTTATTCAATTAATAAAGGTGCATCCGTGATCTCTTAATGTCATCAGATTCTTGATTGCAAATAAGAAAGTGTGTGTTTTAACTTTGTTAGATATCTCTTCGTTTTTTTTTGGTAAACAAAAAGTGTTCTATGCTAACTATCTTTTCTATTTATTTTCATGCAAATATGTGGATGTTCAGGAAAATTTGAGGTAAGGTCCTAGAATACAAAATTAAGCTTTTTAATGCATGAAGAGCTCGTATATCTGGTTTAATTTTTGCTTTACTCATTTGATAGATTGAAGAACTCTACAACTTCTCTCAAGATGATTTATTGACCGAGGATGTTTTATTACTTGATACACATGCCGAGGTGTTTGTTTGGGTTGGTCAGTCATCAGATCCCAAAGAAAAGCAAAGTTCTTTTGAAGTTGGACAGGTAATACATGGTATCATAGGCATTTGATAAGTGTGTTTTTTTCTGTTCTTAATTATGCTTCACTAACCATTGAAGTCCCGCAGAAATACATCGAGATGGCTGCATCTTTAGAAGGGTTGTCTCCTAATGTTCCACTGTATAAAGTCACGGAAGGAAATGAGCCTTGCTTCTTTACAACATTTTTCTCCTGGGATCCTGCTAAAGCTATTGTAAGTGACTAAATCTCTCTTTTGGTCATCTTGTTCCGGAACTTGATTATATAGAGTTTGATATGACATTCATGACAGCATCTAAATAACATCAGCCACTAAGGGATGGGAAGGTCTCTTTATATAGTCTTGAGCAATCCTCACGAGGTAGCTTTTGGGATTGAGTTAGTCCCAAGGTCCATTTATCAACATGAAACCGTTGCATCGATCATCTTTTAAGCTTTTTATAAACTTTGGAAGGTGGATGGAACTTGGAATATGGTATAACAGCCAGCCCACTAGTGATATTCTCCACTTTGGGCCTAAGCTTGTGTGGTTTCAACAATCATCACTAGGTCTAAGGTTTGTTTCTTTATATACCCAGTGTCTCTCCCGTATTTTGTGAGATTTCCCTAAACTCAATTGAACGCTGAGGTTTATCCCACCATCACCCAGTATTGCACGCGGAATGGCTCTGATATCATATGCACAAACCAATCTACTAGTGATATTGGCCGCTTTGGGCCTAAGCTCGCACAACTTGGAACGCGGCACTACGATCTAAGGCTTATTTCTTTATATACTCGGCATCTCGCACATGTGTTTTTTCTGATATGAAATTTTCCTAGGGTATTATAGATGGTACAAGAGCTAGTACATAGCATAAACTGCCAGAGACCTAGCCAAACTTGTAATAAGCACATATTGTAATTGCGAAGAAGAAAGTCCTTAAACTGATAACCATAGACGCAAGCGAGTAAAAGATACTTGGCGTACGCAGTAAATTGCTATTGATATACTGGGAATAAAAATAGATGTAAACCTTTCGTATGCAAAAGGATTTTGTTATAGAAAGGTAGGAAGAAATTTGCAGTAGCAGTATAGTGTTAAATGCCCCAACATGTTTGGGACTGAGACATAGTTGTTGAAGTATGGTATTAAAGGGAAAATCCAATTTGCACGGCTACGTGAGATAATATGGAGAACCATCTTTTTCCAAATTTAACATGTAGTTAGGTCAACCGACTTTTATTTGGTCCTCATTGCTGAGCAACTTCTCGATTGCTAGCGGACACCTATATTTTGTCTCATCAAATATCTTGCTATGTTTTCTAGTTCTGGTAAAGGGTTCTGACATACGTTATTCAACATACCTATTTAACCAGGCACATGGAAACTCATTCCAAAAGAAGGTTATGCTACTCTTTGGGGTCGGTCATGCTTCAGAGGTAACTAGATTTCATAAAAGCAAGATGTATTTCCACATAAATTCTTTATGCTTCTGTGCAAATATTTTCCATTATAGGCATTTCAAATCATCTGAGTTTCAGGAATCACAAACTCTAATTAATACTATTTCTTTCGGAGACCAACATATCATCATTTTATCATGCTTTCCTCCAACTTAAGCTGTCCATACTAGAACCATATTCAACGAAGTTAGTTACATTTTCAGTTGGTATTCCTAGTTCCGAAAGCTTCATATTTCTATCACTGGTTCTCTTTGCGATATTGTTAGAACTGTACTATCATGGTTATTAGTTGTGGAAATGTTGATTCTGTTATGATTTCCAACCAACCAAATTTGTGAAACATATTATTTGTCCAAGCTTCCATGCATTTTATATAAGACCTTTTGGTCTATATTTCAGAATCAGCAAAGGTCCAATGGGCCAAATCAAGGTGGAGCAACCCAAAGAGCTTCAGCTTTGGCTGCTTTGAACTCTGCATTTAGTTCATCATCTCCAGCAAAATCCAGTTCTGCGCCAAGGTCTGCAGGGAAAAGTCCAGGTTCACAAAGAGCAGCTGCAATAGCTGCTTTATCTTCTGCTCTTAGTGCCGAAAAGAAGCAGCCACCTGAGGGCGGCTCTCCTCTCCGATTAAGTAGAACTTCATCAGTAGATGCTATTGCCTCTGGTATAAAAATCTTTCTTGCACTTCTATTGTACAGTTATTTCCAGATCCTTCCCTTTCCAATCAGATTGTATGCTGTGAATCCTCTATTAGTGTGTGTTCTGTGTACTTTAAAAGTGCTTCCTATTCTATATTTTATTATTTCAGACAAGACATTACTAAGCTTTAGTCATTAGTATGTCACTAGGTACGTCGTATGTGTCTATATATGTGCATTGATATATGTTTTCATCGTGTTCTTTATTTGATGATCTAAAAGTGTTACCAATAGAAATTGATGACTCTTAGCTTTCAATGAAAGATTATTGATGAAAAACCGTTGCTACTTGCTAGCATAGAGTCGTTGGAAATTTCAACTTTCAAGCTGACCAGTATTACTTAAATGTCTTTAAAGCAAAAATTCTTTGCTAAGTATGATATATATGAACGCTTTTTTCTTATTTCTGCCGAACAGGGAATGAAGTTTCTACTGCTGAGATTGATGATTCTAAAGAAGTTCCAGAACACAAGGAGATCGAAACAGTACAGCCTGCAGAGACTGATGGGGAGGATGTGGAACCGAAGCTTGAACCAGAACAGGTTGAGACTGGCAATGATAGTAGTCAGACTACATTTAGCTATGAAAGACTGAAGGCTAAATCTGAAAATCCTGTCACTGGGATTGATTTTAAACGGAGAGAGGTTTGTGCTCAAGTATTGTTCACATTCCTGCATTCTGATGAAAGTCGGTTCCTTTTTCTTATTTTTATTGATGGATTCTCAGGCTTATCTTTCTGACGAGGTATTCGAGTCAGTACTAGAAATGACAAAAGAAGCTTTCTATAAGTTGCCTAAATGGAAGCAAGATATCCACAAAAAGAAAGTTGATCTCTTCTAGAACCAAGATATCCACAATATTTGGGTACATATTGCTTTGATTGGTACTTTCATTTTGCTGTCTGCTTTTCTCAGAACCAAGTTTTTGGTGTTCTTGGTTTCTTTGTTCACTTTGTGATATCTGCTTAAAGAGTGATTTTTTGAGCTCTCTTTTACTGTAGTTGAAAATCAGCAGTCAGGCCAATTCTTTGATTTCCTAACACATTATGTATTGAGGTCACTCTTGCCAATCATTTATTTGTCAATTAAAGGGTGTGTACAGACTTTATATTAATTATAACTGATGCAGTAGCTATCTGCTTCTGCTTTTGTTCAAGTTTCTTTTTCTTTCTTATTTAGTTGAATAGTTATTTTTTCCAATACTATTGCTTGGAAAGCTAAGTTCAGTAGGTAGAGTTACTTCTTACTTGGACTTGAAATATTGAATGCCGGAGCAATCTTAGTTCCACAACGTAAAGTATGTATTGAGTATAGTGGGCTCTTTTTTTCTTGTTGTTGAAGATTATTTGCTAGTGTTTGATTATGTGAATTATTAAAAAACACACCAAAAATATTTTTCATTTAAAAAAAAGAAAAATGTTACAAAATATTTTGGTAAATATGGATGTCCACTACTCCCACTACTTTCACCCATGATGTAAATAACCCCCCACTACTCATCACCATTATGATTGTAACTCCCACACCTCCATAACCCCTCCCCATGATCTTCATCCGTGATCTCAATTGTTAATGCAATGTTTAAGACAATCATTTTGTAACCTTCATATATAATAGTATAAATAGAAGCATGAAATGTGAGATGAGACACACTTGAACGCTTGATGAAATAAGAAAGTTATCTCTTCTTCTACTTATCTTCTTGTTTTATATTGTTACTTTGAGCTACATTTCTTAATACGTTATCAGCACGACTCTAGCCTTCTCCAAAGTTAAGTGCAATTCTTCATCCGAAAGGTATAACACGTTATCTTCTATATTTCTTTTCCTCTTCTTACCATTTCTACTGGTATTGTACTGTGTGAATTAAGTCAAATTGTTATCATGATTAGTGATCATTACGAATTAATATGAATCACACTACATTGTAGCAAACATGATAGATTGCTTGTTATTGGCGTTATAAGCCATCACCTTAATCCTATATTATTATCAATATTTTGTCTTCATTTATAGAAATTATTGTTTGATATAATACATAGCTTTACGTTCTGAAACCTGCATAGGTTCTAATAAATAGTTTAAAGTCATCATTTCCAATATATGTATTATGACAACACAATTTAAACATTCGTAATGTTTATATCCATTTATTTATTTTCATTATTATCTTAATCATTTCTAATCCATTTATTTTCTTTGATAGTTTTTGTTGGGGTTAAAGTGGTGGTGTGAATGGGAAATGAGGGAAGAAGGTGAAAAGGCAACTTTAGCTTTTGCACTTTGTCCCTCATTGGTTAAAGACAAGTATTTTGTTGGGTTTAAATATAGAAGCACTTCCTTAAGCTCTTAAAAAGAGATAAGAGGAAGGGGCCTCGCGCCGCCGTCGTCGCTCGACTCGGCTTCGGCTTCGGCTTCGGATTCGGTCAATTGATATGATTGATTGATAATTTTTTGGACCAATAAAATTAATTAATTAAATATTAATATTTTATATTAATATGACCGTTATTAATTAATTATTTCGTCTTT
>MU706171.1:55228-89651 GCA_026770625.1 Nicotiana glauca
ATATATATATATATATATATAAAGGAATAAAGTTGCCATATATAATTGGCATTGTGGTTAAGCCAAGTGGCAAGCTATTAACAAGCCACTTGGCATTATTAAAACAAGGTAATAAAATAATGTAATTAATTGTTAGTTTATAATTAGAGTGTGGTTAATTTTGTTAATAAATCCTTATTCATCAAAATCTGAATTCGAATTAAAAGAAGGATTTTTTACCTCCTATAGCAAAAGTTAACACTTTATAAATAAATACCATTTAAAATAAATTATATTTTATTGATATATTTTAATGTTTATAGCAAAATATCTAATTTTGGTTACCTCCTACCCCTAAGCCACTAAATACGTTATTCAGTTACACTATTTTCTTTCTCTCTCTACTTTGATACATGCCATTGTCTTCCCCCATATTTTATGCTATTCTCCAGTGCCAACCCTCTTGAACTAGATTCCGCCATTATTCCACCAAATCCCTACTGCTGCTTTTCACAAACTAATTGCTAATATATTTTTGGACTTTGACCTCTCTTTATAAAGTTAGAATAAATCGAAGTAGATTTATTTGACTTGTGAGAAAGGCATAGGTCTATCGGGAACAAAAATCTTTTGAAAGAATCCAACAACAACAACTTGTCGCCATAGCCACACAATTCGTCATTGAAGGATATAATAAGTTAATTCGCCTTTATCAATCAATTTGTCATTGAAGGATATAAGTTTTTGTGATTTCTACATCTTCTGAGATATGTCATTGAAGGCTTTAACGTTGTTTTTTGCCATTGTGGCGGTCTTATCGGCGGTTGCTTCTGCTCAGGAAGTGATCTCAGCTCGGGCACCATCGCCGGACCAAGGCGGCGCGTTTTCACTATCGGCTTCCGGTGAATGGCGGATTCGCCGGAAATTAGGGTTTGTTCTTGAAGAAAGACGACGGAGTTTGAGGCTGAACAACTTGATTTTCTGTTAATATATTTTCAATGTATTTTCACGTATTTCACTGTATTCATTGTCTTTTTTTCATGCTAATTCAACGTATCTCGTTGTATTCCATATATTTTGTTGTATTTACTGTCTTTTTTTCGATTGTATTTCAATGAATCCCATTGTATTTTATGTATTTCATTGTATTCACTGTCTCTCTATATGCATGAATGTATTCATATATTTTTTTAATTAATATAATTTATGTATTCAAATGTATTATATAATTTCTCTGAAGATTGCTATATTTTTGTGGTATTTTTTGGTTGAGAATATTTTTTATAACTGAAAATACAAAATTTGTGTGTTATAATTGAGTTTGTTGAGTTATATTAGGAGTCTATTATGTTAATTGATTCACTTTTCGTTTTAAACACAGTGTAATCCCCTATTTCACGCCGTGAATACAGTCGAATACAATAATCTGTCCAATTGTAATCCCATATTTCACTCCATGAATACAGTCGAATACATTCGAATACAACAACTGATTAGCTGGACTTCCCTGATTCACGTCTATTTTTGCTACTGTGTTCATGAATACAATAGCTTAAATACAACAAATACATCTTATAACCATATAAAAGATATCTATAATCCGTAATATAGCAAATGGTATCTATAGATGATTAATTACTACTAAAAGATAGTGCTTTATGAAAATTTCTCTTAAAAGAAAAGCCACGCCACAAAGGCTCCTCATTGCTAGACGTAGATTTATTGAGGAATCCTTAAATTGTCTTTCTTAATTAGTGGGACATTCAAAAAGATAATCATGAACTTTTATTTTAATTTAGCATTTAGATTTTTGCTCATTGTTGTTTGGTCTAAATAAATAGTTCATTGGTTACGGAGTTATAATATTAACGTAGAAAATGTCAATTTACTGATCTTACTCGTTGTAAAGGTGAGTGCCTTTAGCAATAAATAGATTAAAGTTCTATTTCTTGATCTTCCTTAGTCAAATCTATTTATATTATATTAAAAGAAGGATAAGCAAGCTTGATATTGAGCTAACTAGCAATTTTTAGAAATAGTTTATGGGCATTTTAGTAATCTATAAATATTTTAGACAAATTTAATCTATATATCTATATATAAATCCAATCAATTTATCGTCTATATTTACTGGAAATATAGAGGTAATGTCATGATCCGAATTTTCTATCCTCGGGAGTCGTGATGGCGCCTACTAGTGAAAGCTAGGCAAGCCAACTATTTTCATTTTTAATCTCTTAATAATTTCAAGTCAACATATTATAAACGGCAAAAAATAATAATGCGAAAGAAAGAAATTTAATGTTTAAGCTAATACCAATGTGAATCCATAAACATAAACCACCCAGAACTGATGTCACAATCTCACAGACTATCTAAGGATATTAAAAATAGGGTCCGAACAAAATAGATACATGTCTGTCTCTAAAATAGTAAAGAACAGAAGAAAAACTAGATAGGAAGGGGACACCAAAGCCTACGGACGCCTGCAGGACTACCTCGGGACCCTTGATGGAGTGAAGGCAGCAACCTCACTGTGATCCAAAAGCTCCAGCACCGGGATCTACACACAGTGCAGAGTATAGTATTAGCACAACCCGGCTCCATTTGTTAGTAAGTGTCGAGCCTAACCTCGGCGAAGTAGTGACGAGGCTAGGACGAGACTACCAAATAAACTTGTGCAGTTAAAACATATACAACGGAAAATTAAAGGCAGAAATCTACAGTTAAAGATAGGAGGGGGAAACATACTACGGGGAATATCAAGTAACAACAGAAACCAATAGAGAAATGTAAAGAACACCATAGTTCAATTATCAGCAAGAATCAGGAACTCAAAAACACATACACGACATCACCCTTCATGCTTTTACTCTCATCCTCACCATAAGAATTTATAGAATCGGCACGGCATCACCCTTCGTATTTTTACCTCACATAATCATGGCACGGAATTATCCTCCGTGCATTATCACTCATATCATGGCACGACACTGTACATCGTGCGACATGGCATCAACCTTCGTGCATTAATAATCATAATATCGGCACGACATCCCTTTGTGCATTAACACTCTCAAACTCACACAAGACATCACCCTTAGTGCATTACACTCTTCCTCACCCAAGCAATAATCACAAAGCAATTTGGGCAGGGGAATCAATAATATCACAATAGAATGCCGGCAAAGGAATAATAGCACATCAGTAATATTCCGGCAAGGAAAACAATATCAAAGAGCAATAACATCCCAGCAAGGGAAACAATATCATAAATAATAACCTCCCGGCAAGGGAGTCAACAATATATCTCATCTTATTTCCACAATCGCTTCACAAAATAAGCCTCAACTTGAGACAATACTCAACAATGGTCAATTACCAAGAATACTTTCATAAATATTTTTCAACAATGATAATCATCATATTAAGCATGAATAAAATACAACGGAGCTACAACAATCACAATACAAGACTTACGGGCATCCTTGACACCAACGTATAGATACTCGTCACCATACGTCGTATGCAACAATAGCACATATAAAATAAGACTATGACTCATATTCCCTCAAGCTAAGGTTAGACCAAACACTTACCTCAAACTTCCACGGCCAACTCAAGCATCAAACACCGCTTTTCCTTTAGAATTCGCCTCCAATTCACTTGTATCTAGTCCAAATTAATTTAACAACATCAATAAATGCTAAACAATTCATACCCAATGCTTAATTATAAGTTTTCTATCAATTTCCTCAAAAAGTCAAAAATCGACACCGGACCCGCTTGGTCAAAACGCGAGGTTCGGACCAAAATCCGAATACCCATTCACCCATGAGTCCGAATATGCAATTAGTTTTGAAATCCGACCACAAAATGAGGTCTAAATCACAATTATACAAAAAGCCTTAACTCTACCCAAAATCCCTAATTTCTACCATAAAAACCCTAGATTTTTTGGATGAAGATTGATGAAATGCAAAGGAAAATCGAAAGAATACGGTTTAGAATCATATACCAATACTTTGAAGAAGAACTTGCTTCTTGAAAATCGCCTTAATGCTCTCCAATTTTGAAAATATGAAAATGTGGGCTAACTCCCGGTTTTGCTACTGTTTTTAATTCACTGGACATGCCTTCTTCGCGTTCGCGAGAATCCTGTCGTGTTCGCAAAGGGTTAGCCCTCCTGATCTTCGCATTCGTGTAGGGTAAAATCCCTTCCCCCAGTTCCCAGCCCAATTGGCCTTCGCGTTCGCGATAGCCAAGCCGCGTTCGCGACCTGTGCCTCGCGTTCGCGTAGAGGAAAAACACCCTCAGACAAACTTACCCTTCGCGTTCGCATGAGTCCCTTCGCGAACGCGAAGAAAAATATATAAGCACACCAGAAACAACAATACATTAGAAAATCCTAAGTCCAAAACATCCTGAAATCTATCCGAAACTCACCTGAGTCCTCGGGGCTCCAAACCAAACATGCATACTAACTCAAACACATCATATAGACTTACTCGTGCAATCAAATCGCCAAATTAACATCTTTAACAACGAATTTAGCATCAAAATCAAAGAAAAATCTCAAGAACTCTTGAGTTTTGAATTTCACAACTGGGAGTCCGATTCACGTCATATCAAGTCCGTTTCTTATAAAATTTTACAGGCTCAACTTAAATAACATATAAGACCTATACCGGGCTCCAAAACCAAAATACGGGCCAGATACTATTAAATTCAAACACATTTAAATTTCCAAGAACTCTTATAATTTCAGTTAAACGATTTTCTTCAAAAATTTATTTCTTAAGTTTGGGACCTCGAAATTCAATTTCGGGCATATGCCCAAGTCCCATATTTTCCTACGAACCCTACGGGACCATCAAATCACGGGTCCGGTCCGTTTACCTAAAATGATGACCAAAGTCAACTTAAATTCCATTTTAAAGGCCAAATTAGCATTTTTATCAGATTTTCACTTAAAAGCGTTCCGGATATACACCCGGACCGCGTATGCAAATCAAGGCGAGATAAAAAGAGGTTTTTAAGGCCTCGAAACACAAGATTTTCTTTCTAAATGAGTGATGAAATTTTGAGGTCATCATATTCTCCACCTCTAAAACAATCGTTCGTCCTCGAACGAATATAAAAAAGTACCTGAGTCGGAGAAATGATGGGGATATCAGCTCCGCATATCGGACTCGGACTCCCAGGTTGCTGCCTCACAGGCTGACCTCTCCACTAAACACGAACAAAAGGAAAACTCTTCGTTCTCAACTAACAAACCTGCCGGTCTAGAATAGCTATCGGCTCCTCCTCATAGGACAAGTCCTTGTCCAACTGGACAGTGTTGAAGTCTAACATGTGGGATGGATCGCTGTGATACTTCCGAAGCATGGACACATAAAAAACTGGATGCACGGCTGATAAACTCGGTGGCAACATAAGTCTGTAAGCCACTTCTCCCACTCGATCAAGAATCTCAAAGGGACCAATGAATCAAGTGCTTAGCTTGCCCTTCTTTCCAAATCTCATCATGCCCTTCATAGGCGACACTCGAAGCAACACCCGCTCACCGACCATGAATGCCACATCACAAACCTTTCATTCAGCATAACTCTTTTGCTTGGACTGAGCTGTACAAAGCATATCCTAAATGATCTTCACCTTGTCCAAGGCATCCTACACTAGATCTGTACCCAACAACCGAGCCTCTCCCAGCTTAAACCACCCAATCGGCGTCTGACACCGCCTACCATATAAAGCCTCAAAAGGAGCCATCTGGATGCTCGACTGGTAAAAATCGTTGTAGGCAAACTCCACTAAAGGCAAAAACTGATCCTACGAGCTTCCAAAGTCAATAATACAAGATCGGAGCATATCCTCTAAAATTTGAGTAGTACGCTCGGACTATCCGTCCGTCTGAGGATGAAATGATGTGCTCAACTCGACCCATGTGCCCAACTCACGCTGAACTTGCCTCTAGAAATGTGAGGTAAACTGTGTACCTCGGTCAGAAATGATAGACACGTGCACACCATGAAGACAAACAATCTCCCGGATATAGATCTCAGCTAACCTCTCGGAAGAATAGGAGACTGCCACAGGAATGAAATATGCTGACTTAGTCATCCTATCAATAATAACCCACACTGCATCGAGCTTCCTCTGAGTCTGTGGGAGTCCAACAACAAAGTACATAGTGATACGTTCCCACTTCCACTTAGGAAGCTCAATCCTCTAAAATAAATCACCAGGTCTTTGATGCTCGTACTTTACTTGCTGACAGTTAAAATACCGAGCCACATACGCAACAATATCCTTCTTTATCCGTCTCCAACAGTAATGCTGCCGCAAATCCTGATACATTTTAGCGAATCCCGAATGAATAGAGTACTAAGAACTATGGGCCTCCTCTAGAATCAACTCTCGAAGTTCATCTACATTAGGCACACACACTCGACCCTGCATCCTCACACTCTGTCATCTCCAACAGTAACCCACTTGGCACCATCGTGCTGCACCGTGTCCCTATGGACACATAAATGAGGATCATTTGACGATCTCTGATACGCTCCAATAATAAAGAACAAGCGACTGTGCAAGCTAAAACACAGCTGGGCTCAGAAACATCCAACCTCATAAACTGATTGGCAAAAGACTAAACATCCAAAGCAGGCGGTCTCTCATCGATCGGAATACATGCAAGGCTGCCCATACTGACTGACTTCCTACTCAAAGTGTCGGTTGCTACATTGGCCTTCCCCAGATGATACAAGATAGGGATATCATAGTCTTTCAATAGCTCCAACCACCTTCTTTGCCTCAAATTTAGCTCATTCTACTTGAACAAATACTGCAGACTCTTGTGATCCGTGAAATCTTCACATGACACGCCATATAAATAGTGCCCCCAAATCTTCACCGGGTGAACAATGGCTGCTAACTCCAAATAATGGACTGGATAGTTCTTATCGTGAATCTTCAACTACTGTGAAGCATAAGCAATAACCTTGCCATCCTACATCAACATCGCACAAAGTCCAATGCGAGATGCGTCACAATACACTGTGTATGACCCTGAACCTGTGGCCAAAACCAATACCGGTGACGTAGTCAAAGCTGACTTGAGCTTCTAAAAGCTCACCTCATACTCATACGACCATCTAAACTGGTCACCCTTCTGGGTCAACCTGGTCATAGGGGATGCTATAGATGAAAACCCCTCCACAAACCGACGGTAGTACCCTGCCAAACCCAAGAAGCTCCGGATCTCTGTAGCTGATACGGGTCTAGGCCAATCCTTGATTGCCTCTATCTTCTTTGGGTCCACCTGAATTCCCTCGGCTGATACAACATGACCCAAGAATGCAACTGAATTTAACCAGAACTCACATTTTGAAAACTCGACATATAATTGACTGTCTCTCAAATTTTGAAGAACCACTCTCACATGCTGCTCATGTTTCTCCTGGATGCGGGAGTAGATCAAAATATCGTCAATAAAGACAATCACAAAGGAATCCTGGCAAGGCTTGAACACTCAGTTCATCAAATCCATAAAAGCCATTGGGGCATTCGTCAACCCAAATGACATCACCAAGAACTCATAATGCCCGTACCGAGTGCGAAAAGTTGTCTTAGGGACATCGGATGCCCTAATCCTCAACTGATGGTAGCGAGATCTCAAATCAATCTTTGAAAACACTTTGGCACCCTAAAGTTGATCGAACAAATCATCAATCCCCGACAATGGATACTTATTCTTGATTGTAACCTTGTTCAATTGCCGATAATCTATACACATACTCATCGAACCATGGCGCACCCCAGGGTGAGACACTAGGTCTAATAAAGCCCTTATCAAGTAATTCTTGCAACTGCTCATTCAATTCTTTCAAATCTGGCGGGGCCACATGATATGGCAGGATAGAAATGGGCTGAGTGCCCGGGTCCAAATCAATATAGAAGTTAATATCCCTATCGGGTGGCATACCCGGTAGGTCTGAAGGAAATACCTCAGGAAACTCACGAACAACAGGCACAGAATCCATAGAAGGAACCTCGTCACTAGAATTACGAACATACGCCAAATATGCCAAACATCACTTATCAATCATATGTCGAGCCTTCATATATGAGATAACCTTACCGGTGGAATGACCAGGCGTCCATCTCCACTCTCAACGAGGTAACCCCGACAAGGCTAAGGTCATAGTTTTGGCATGACAGTCCAAGATAGCGTGTCAAGGTGATAACCAGTCCATCCCTAATATGACATTACAATCAACCATATCCAAAAGTAACAAGTCTACTCGGGTCTCAAGACCCCCAATCACAACCATACAAGAACGATAAACATGATCTACCATAACAGAATCACCCACCGGTGTAGACACATATACATGAGCACTCAAAGAATCACTAGGCATGATCAAATACGGTGAAAAATAAGATGACACATAGGAGTATGTAGACCCTAGATCAATTAGAATTAAAGCATCCCTACTACAAACCAGAACAGTACCTGCGATAACTGCATTGGAGGTCTCAGCCTCAGGCCTGGATGGAAGAGCATAACATCGGGGTTGGGGCCCACCACTCTGAACAACCTCTCTAGGACAGCCTCCTGCTGGCTGGCCTCCACCTTTAGCGGCTTGAGCTATACCTCTAATACCACTACCTCCACCTCTAGCACCCCTACCTCTACCTCTAACTGGCTGAGCGGGCAGTGGAACACTCGGTGCCTGAACCATGGCACGGGAACCCTGATGCTGAGTACTGCTCGATGCTCGAGGGAAAAATCTAGCAATATGCCTCATGTCGCCACAAGTATAACAAGCCCTCAGTTTCTAGGACTGACGACCTTGAAAACTCTGGAGCGGAGGTGCACTGATAGGAGCTGGCGATGCACTATAGGTAGGGGTGTTCATGGTTCGGTTTGGATCGTTTTTTCCTTATAAAGAAACCAAACCGAGTAAGTCAGTTTTTTAAATATTAGAACCAAAACAAACCAATTAATTCTGCTTTTTCTCGATGTGATTTAGTTGGGTTTTGTCGATTTTTTGGTTTTTTCGGTTATTTGTCTGTTTTTTCTTAAATATAAGATATAAACTAACAAACACATATTCCGACGACCATATTTTTAATGTAACACTATCAAATCAATTACCCTTTGACAAATCTATTATTTACCAAGATATATTGATGATAATTGAATCAAATAGTGATGAATAATTTAAGGATTCAATTAAAAATATATTATTTTTAACACGAAATGAATTCTTACACTTAACAAAAGAAAACTACTAATAAAACTAGAATGTAAAGGTAAAGAACTATACTAAAAGTGCAAACTATTAATATTTACCATAAAAAATTTGAAACTTTGTATAAAATATACATACATATATATATATAGGTGTAATAATAAATTTTAAATAGCTACTCCTATAGTCAGTTTGGTTCGATTTTTTTCTAATTAAAACTAAAACCAAACAAAATTTGATCAGTTTTTAAAATTCAAAATCAAAACCAAACCAAACCAAAAAGTATCAATTTTTTGGTTGGTTTGGTTTGGTATTCGGTTCGGTTTGTTTTTTCCGGGATTTATGAACACTCCTAACTGTAGGACTGGTGATCAAAATACTGCATATGAGAATCACAGCCACCTGGAGCATCGTAAGAAGCCTGTAGTGCTGAATGAAAAAACCTGGAAGGATGGACTCTACCAAAAGAATCTCTGCCTCCAGACGAGGCACTACTGAGCCTGCCCAAATGAAGAGGCCACTTGTCAGACCCCTGACCACCCCCTATGATAAAACCATCTACTCGTCTAGCCACATTGGCCGCATCCTGAAAAGTAATCTCGCTCCCCGTCTCCTTAGCCATCTGCAATCGTATAGACTGAACGAGTCCCTCAATGAACCTCTTCACTCTCTCTCTTAGTGGGAAGTATAAGAAGAGAATGACAGGCCAAGTCAATAAATCTAGTCTCGTACTTAGTGACAGTCATAGAACCCTGCTGAAGATGCACAAGTTGCCTCTGATAGTTCTCACTCTGAGTGATAGGAAGAAACTTCTCCAGAAATAGTTGAGAGAACTAATCCCAAGTCAAAGCTGGTGACCCATCTGGTCTAGCCAAACAATAATCCCTCCACCAAGTCTTGGCAGATCCAAACAGACAAAAAATAGCAAAGTCGACCCCATTGGTCTCTACTATGCCCATGTTCCGTAAAACCTCATGATAGCTGTCCAAATAATCCTGGGGATCCTCAGAAGATGTACCACCAAAAGTATTATTAAAGAGCTTGGTGAACCTGTCCAACCTCCACAAGGCATCAGCAAACATAGCTGCCCCCTTACCGGTCTGTGGCATAATACCCGGCTGAACTATCCCAACTGGCTGAGCTGCTGGAGTCTGAAACTAGGGAGCCATCTGCTCCGGAGTGCGAGTAGCAGGAGTTTGGGCTCTCCTCCAGCCTGAGAGACAGCTGGTGCTACAGGAAGCAAGTCGCACGACAGGAAAGAATGGATGTAAACTTTTTCTTAACTATGTAGCCTCTGGGATAAATACAGACATCTTTGTACCGATCCCTCAGAATTTGCTAAGCTTGTCCGTGGATTGTGAGACCTAAGCAACGTAAAGTTCTGATACCAACTTGTCATGATCCGAATTTTTCACTCTCGGGAGTCGTGATGGCGCCTACTAGTGAAAGACATGAAAGTCAACTATTTCAATTTAATTATTATTTTTATTTTTAATCTCTTAACAATTTCAAGTCAACATATTATAAACGACGGAAAATAATAATGCGGAAGAAAGAAATTTAACGTTTAAGCTAATACCAACGTGAATCCATAAACATAAACCATCCAGAACTGGTGTCACAATCTCACAGACTATATAAGGATACTACAAATAGGGTCCGAACAAAATAGATACATGTCTGTCTTTAAAATAGTAAAGAACACAAGAAAAACTAGATAGGAAGGGGATGCCTGCAAGAGTACCTCGGGTCTCCTGATGGACTGAAGGCAGCAACCTCACTGTGGTCCAAAAGCTCCAACATCGAGATCTGTACACAGTGCAGAGTGTAGTATAAGCACAACCGACCCCATGTCCTGGTTAGTGTCAATCCTAACCTCAACGAAGTAGTGACGAGTCTATGACGAGATTACCAAATAAACCTGTGCAGTTAAATCATATACAACGGAAAAGTAAAGGCATAAATCTACAGTTAAAGATAGGAGGGGGAAACATGCTACGAGGAATATCAAGTAACAACAGAAACCAATAGAGAAATGTAAAGAACACCATAGTTCAATTATCAGCAAGAATCAGGGACTCAAAAACACATGCACGGCATCACCCTTCGTGCTTTTACTCTCATCCCCACCGTAAGAATCAACAGAATCGGCATGGCATCACCCTTCGTGCTTTTGCCTCACATAATCATGGCACGAAATTATCCTTCGTGCATTATCACTCATATCATGGCATGGCATTGTACATCGTGTGGCACGACACCACCTTTCGTGCATTAATAATCATAGTATCGGCACGGCATCACACTTTGTGCATTAACACCTTAAACTCACGCACGACATCACCCTTCATGCTTTACACTCTTCCTCACCCAAGCAACAATCACAAAGTAATTTGGGCAAGGGAATCAATAATATCACAATAGAATCCCGACAAGGGAACAATAGCACATCAGTATTATCTCGGCAAAGGAAACAATATAAAAGAGCAATAACATCCCGGCAAGGGAAATAATATCATAAACAATAACCTCCTGGCAGGGGAGTCAACAACATATCTAATCTCATTTCCACAATCGCTTCACAATATAAGCCTCAGCTTGAGCCAATACTCAACAATGGTAAATTACCAAGAATACTTTCATCAATCTTTTTCAACAATGATAATCATCATATTAAGCATGAATAAAACACAACGTAGCCACAATAATCACAATACAAGACTCACGGGCATGCTTGACACCAATGTATAGATACTCGTCACCACCCCTACACGTCGTACCCAACAATAACACATAGCAAATAAGACTACGACTCATTTTCCCTCAAGCTAAGGTTAGACCAAACACTTACATCAAACTTTCACGGCCAACTCAAGCCTCAAACACCGTTTTTCCTTTAGAATTTGCCTCCAATTTACTTGTATCTAGTCCAAATTAATTTAACAACATCAATAAATGCTAAAGAATTCATACCCAATGCTTAATTATAGGTTTTCTATCAATTTCCCCAAAAAGTCAAAAATCAACCCGAACCCGTTTGGTCAAAACCCAAGGTTCAGACCAAAACCCGAATACCCATTCACCCACGAGCCCGAATATGCAATTAGTTTCAAAATCTGACTCCAAAATGAGGTCTAAATCCTAATTATACAAAAATTCCTAGCTCTACCCAAAATCCCTAATTTCTACCATAAAATCCCTAGATTTTTGGATGATGATTGATGAAATACAAAGGGAAATAGAAAGAAAAAGGTTTAGAATCATATACCAATACTTTGGGGAAGAACTTGCTTCTTGAAAATCTCCTCAATGCTCTCTAGTTTTGAAAATATGAAATTGTGGGCTAACTCCCAATTATGCTATTGTTTTTAATTCACTGGACATGCCTTCTTCGCGTTCATGAGAGGCTTGTCGCGTTTGCGAAAGGTTTTTCCCCTGACCTTCGCATTTGCGTAGGGTAAGATCCCTCCCCCCAGTTCCCAGCCCAATTGGCCTTCGTGTTCGCAATAGCCAGGTCGCGTTCGCAAAGGGTAACCCCCCAATGCTTCGCGTTCGCTTAGAGGAAAAAATCCCTCGGACAAACTTACCCTTCGCGTTTGAATGAGTCCCTTCACGAATGCGAAGAACAATATATTAGCACACCAAAAACAACAATACAGCAGAAAATCCTAAGTCCAAAACACCCTGAAACCAATACGAAAGTCACCCGAGCCCTCGGGGCTCCAAACCAAACATGCATACTAACGCAAACACATAATATGTACTTACTCATGCGATAAAATCACCAATTAACATATTTAACAATGAATTTAGCATCAAAATCAAAGAAAAATCTCAAGAAGTCTTAAGTTTCAAATTTCACAACCGAGAGTCTGATTTACGTAATATCAAGTCCGTTTCTTACCAAAGTTTACAAGCTCAACTTAAATATCATATAAGACCTGTACCGGGCTCCGGAACCAAAATAAAGACCCGATACTATTAAATTCAAACACATTTAAATTTCCAAGGACTCTTATAATCAGTTAAACAATTTTCTTCAAAAATTTGTTTCTCAAACTTGGGACCTCGGAATTCAATTTCGGGCATACGCCCAAGTCCCATATTTTCTTAAGGACCCTCCGGGGCCGTCAAATTATGGGTTAGGGTTCGTTTACCCAAAATGTTGACCGAAGTCAACTTAAATTTAATTTTAAAGGCAAACTTAGCATTTTTATTAGATTTTCATATAAAAGTGCTCCGGAGGACCACACATGCAAATCGAGGTAAGATAAAAGGAGGCTTTTAAGGCCTTGGAACAAAAGATTTACTTTCAAAACAAGTGATGATCTTTTGGGTCATCGCATTCTCCACCTCTAAAATAATTGTTCGTCCTCGAACGGATATAAGAAAAGTGCCTCACTCGGAGAAAAGATGGGGATATCGGCTTTGCATATCAGACTCAGACTCCCAGGTCACTGCGTTAACATGCTGACCTCTCCATTAAACACGAACAAAAGCAAAAATTCTTCTATCTCAACTAACTAACCTACCGATCTAGAATAGCTACTGACTCCTCCTCATAGGACAAGTCCTTGTCCAACTGGACAATGCTGAAGTCTAACACGTGGGATGGATCATCGTGATACTTTTGAAGCGTGGACACATGAAACACTGGATGCATGACTGATAAACTCGGCGACAATGCAAGTCTGTAAGCCACCTCTCCCACTCGATCAAGAATTCAAAGGGACCAAAGAATCTAGGGCATAACTTGCCCTTCTTTCCAAATCACGTCAAACCCTTCATAGGCGACACGTGAATCAACACCCGCTCGCCGACCATGAATGCCACATCACGAACCTTTCGGTCGGCATAACTCTTTTGCCTGGACTTAGCTGTACGAAGCCTATCCTGAATGATCTTCACCTTGTCCAAGGCATTCTGCACTAGATCTGTACCCAACAACCGAGCCTCTTCAGGCTCAAACTACCCAATCAGCGACCAACACCGCTTACCATATAAAGCCTCTTAAGGAGAAGAATCAATGCTGGGAGTCTCTACAACTCCATGTCCGGTAGCATGCTTGGCAGGTCTGCAGAAAACACATCGGGAAAGTCCCTCACAACTGGAACATAATCAATATTGGAAGTCTCTACACTGACATCCCTCACAAATGCTAAGCATGAAAGACAACCCTTCCCAACCATCCGTTGGGCTTTCAGAAATGAAATCACCCTACTGGGAACATAATCGGTCGATCCTCGCCACACAATCTGTGGCAATCCTGGCATAACCAATGTCACTGTCTTAGCATGACAATCCAAAATAGCACGACATGGAGTTAACCAATCCATGCCTAATATCACATCAAAATCCACCATATTTGGCAACAAGAGATCCACTCGGGTATCAAAATCTCCAATAGTCACTACACACGATCAATATACACGGTCTACAACAGTAGTATCACCTACCGGAGTAGATACATGGACAGAGGAAACAAGAGATTCGCGGGGCGTATCAAAATAATGGGAAAAATATGATGACACATAAGAAAAGGTGGAACCAGGATCAAATAATATAGAGGCATTTCTATGGAAAACTGAGATAATACATGTAATCACCGCATCTGAGGCAATAGCATCTGGTTTGGCTGGGAAGGCATAGAAACGGACCTGGCCACCACCTGATCGACCTCCCCCTCTAGGGCGACCCCTAGCTAACTGACCTCCACCCCGAGTTGACTAAGCGGGTGGGGAAGTAACTGGAGCTGAAGCTGAAGGCTGGCTCCTCTGCTAGGATAAACCTCTCGTAAGACGGGGATAGAACCTCTTTATATGACCCAAATCTCCACACTCAAAGCAACCCTTCGTAGCAAGTAGCGGTGGGGACTGAACGGAGCCCCGTGCACTGTATCCAGTAGAAGAACCGAGCATAGATAAGCCCTGAAGTAATGGTGCCTGAGTAGAACAGTGAGCTGGAAGGGCACTGAGTGAACTGTGAGAACTATGGCCAGATAACCCACCATGATGACCCGAACGGGCTAGCTGAGCATGCCAGAATAAACGGCCTCTATCGTGCTGAAATTGGCCTCCCGGAGAAGAACCCTCAAAACTACCAGATCCCCTAGGTCTCTTGGACTCCCTCTCCTCTCGCTGCTGGCAATGAACTGACTCAATATCTCTAGAAATGAACCACCTCCTCATATGAAGCGCTAGATACTCTCTCTGGTCAGAAAAATCCGTAGCTGATAGTTGAGGCCATCAATGAACCTCCTAATCCTCACCCTATCCGTGGGAACTAGCCAAATAGCATGACGGTCCAACTCGGAGAACCTCATCTCATATTGCATCACGTAGAGGACCTCCTAACGCAGCTACTCAAACTCCCTACGTAGCTTCTCCTTGCGGGAATGCGATACATACTTCTCTAGCAAGAGAATGGAGGAATGATGCCAGGTAAGGGGCGGTGCACCAATAGGCCTACGCCTCTCATAAGCCTCCCACCAAGTGAAGGCAGCCCCAGAAAACTGAAAAGTAGTAAATGAGACCCTATTAGTCTCCAGAATACCCGATGTACGTTATATCCTCTAACACTTATCTAAGAAACCCTGGGCATCCTCATCATCTGCACTACTGAAAGTCGGAGGCTGAAGTCTACCAAACCTCTCCAATCAACGTTGCTCGTCATCAGGCATGACTGGAACCACAAAATCCTAAGCAGGTGAAACCGGCTGGGCTAGTGGTGCCTCCGGTGTCTGGAGTCCCTAAACAACCTCCTCGGGTGTACGGGCGGCGGGAGTTTGAGTGCCTCCCCCGGCCTGAGAAGTAGCTATTGTAGAAGAAACTCCGACTACCTGAGCAAGGCTGATGCACACAGTTAGAATTTGAGCCAAAGTCTCCTGGAGACCCGGAATAACAATAGGCATAGCCAGTGCCTGAGCTGGTGCTGCTGGAGCATCCCCAGCTGGAGCTTGATCATGAACTGGGGCGGCGGGTGGATCTACAAGTGTTTCCCTAACTATTGTGTGGGCCACACCCCTACCCCTTCCACGGCCTCGACCGCATCCTCGGCCTCTAGCGGCCCCAACTGGCGATACTGGTGGTCGTCCATACTAACACGTAGCACGTGTCCTCACCATTTGTGAGAGAATAGAATAACAGAAGTTTAGTACTCGGACCAACAGATTCGCATGAAAGAATTCAAGAATATAAAGTTTTTCCTAAAGGTTTTACAGCCTCCCTAGGATAAATACACACGTCTTTCTACCGATCTGCAAGACTCTACTAAACTTGCTCATGACTCGTGAGACCTATGTAACCTAGTCTCTGATACCAACATTTTACAACCCAAAAACTGACTCGGTCTTGATGGCGCCTATCATGGAACTAGGCCATCCACTTGTTACCAATTACTCTATTTCCCAACTAAAAGGTTATGAAAACATCATGTTTTAACAGAAATCCAATGATATAAAAAAAAGTTCCAAAACTATCGGAAAGAAAATACAAGCCCGACCTCGGTTGTCACTAGCCGTGAGCCAAAAACTACTACAACTGTTCGAAATAACAAGACTACTACAGTCTAAAGATATCCAACATATGAACTAAAGGAAGATAAGGAAAGGAGAAGGCGGAACTGCGATCGCCAAGCAGCTACCTCGCAATCCGCATAATAAAATAAGCAGCCAGTACCGTGACCCGAGACGCCTGGATCTGCACACAAGGTGCAGGGAGTAACGTGAGTACACCAACTCAGTAAGTACCAAGTACAAACTATAGACTGATGGTAGTGACGAACCAAACCTCAACAGGTTGCAACAGATAAATGTACGGAAAAGTAGACATGCTTACAGTTCATGTAGTTTCTGACTAATAATTAAACACAATACGAACAATACAGAGTATGAAACTCAGGAATCTCTAAGTACCAATGCATAGATAGTAGGATCAATGTCACGTATGATACCTCCACTCACAGTGCTCAACCACTCAGTCCATGGAAGATCCATCCCGGAATGTACGTACATCATAGACTATAAGTCATCCAGTACCGAGGAAATCAGGCCAATCCAGCCTCATGGAGAAGATCCATCTCCATACCAAGTACTTCGGACAAGATCCATGTCCAGGAAAGATCCATCCCTCAATATCATCTACTACTACGCTCACTGGGGTGTAAAGACTTCGAAGGGGCTTCTCTAAGCCCAAGCGCTATATCAATGCCAGCGAAGGCATGATCAATATCTTGCTGCGGTGTGTAGCCCGATCCCATACAGTCAATCAATATCCGACTCTCGGCCTCACTAAGTCAATACTCTCCAGTCTCACACACACGGGCTAAAATGCCATGATAAAAGCCCGAACAATGATATGATATATCAAGTGGCTATAATTGAGACTGAGGCATGACATACTATGCATGAACAGGACTGAGTATAGATTATAAATGAAAATAATGATATGACAGCAAGAAACGATCTCCCGGGTCTCAACAATATTGGCGTGAATCCTTAACATGATATTTGGCATGATTTGCAGCTTATCAACTTAATCACATAATTACAACACAATATCAACATAAAAGAGTCACTAAGCGGTGCCATGGAGTGATCCAGGCTGCATTTCTCACGGTGCACACCCACACGCTCGTCACTTGGCATTGCATCACCTCAATAGTAATCATAGAACACACAGTTCGGGGTTTCGAACCCTCAAAACTAAGTTTGGAAGCGTTACTTACCTCAAGCCAAGCCAAACTCTAGCTCGCGATGCCTTTTCTCTTGATTCGGCCTCCAAATGCCTCAAATCTAACCAAAATCAGTATATAACCATCAAAATATGCTAAGGGAACAAAGCCCACTTGAAAGTAATCAAACTACATCAAGATCCCGAAATTGTTCAAAACCCGACCCCGGGGACCATGCCTCGGATTCCGATAAAAATCACAAAACTAGAATCCTCACACTCTCACGAGTTCATACATACCAAGAGTACCAAAATTCGACCACAATTGATCCCTCAAATCCCTAATTTTTAGGTCTCTAATTTTCAAAGCCCTAACCCCTAATTTGCTACTGATTTTCCCATAGATTTCATGTTTACAACCTTAAAAATCATCATAAAAATGAGTTTAGGGACCAAGGACCTTACCTCTAAGAAACCTTCTTGAATTCTCCCTTGAATTTGCTCTCCAAAGCTTCTTCCCATTTGAAATGTTATAACAAATAACCCAAATTCGCGAAGGAAATATTTTTATACTTTCTGACCCAAGATTTTTGCACCTGCGGTCCATTTCCGCTTCTACGCTACCGCTTCTGCGATTTTTTCACTTAAGTCCCCTTCTCCACACCTGCGACCCAGACTCTGCATATGCGGTCACGCAGGTGCAGCACACCTCCCGCTTCTGCGTGTTATACTTCCTTCACATGTGGCTGCATCTGCGGCTTGATCTCGCTTCTGCGGTCATTGCACCTGCGACCCACTAACCGTAGGTGCAGTTATGGTAGAAAACTCAGCAGCTTCATGTGAAAATTCCCAACTCCAAACTTCCCGTTAACCATACGAAATAACCCCGAGGCCCCCGAGACCTCTACCAAAAGAACGAACAAGTCATATACCACTATCCAAACTTATAAAAATCTTCAAAACACCTCAAACAACATCGAATCAACCAAATAACATTAGACTCAAGCCTAAGGTTCCAAAAATCTTCCGAATTTTATTTTTGATCAAAAAGTCTATCAAACCTCATCCGAATGACCTGAAATTTTGCACACGCATCACATTTGACACAACAAACCTATTGCAACTTTCGGAATTCCATTACGACCCCTATATCAAATCTCACCTATCAACCGGAAAATGCCAAAATTCTAATTTTGCCAATTCAAGCCTAAATCTACTCCGGACCTCCAAACCACATTCTGATCACGCTCCTAAGTCCCAAATCATCTTTCGAAGCTATCCGAACCATCGGAATTCTCATCTGATCCCTTTTTCACATAAGTCAATATCCGATTGACTTTTCTAACCTAAGCTTACTCAAAAGAGACTAAGTGTCTCATTACTTTCCGAAACCTCTCTGAACCTGAACCAACCAACCCGATAATATATAATACAATTGAACAAGACAATAAGAAGCATAAACAGGGGAAACATAGTGGTAACTCATGAAACGACCGGCTAGGTCGTTATATCCTCCCCCTCTTAAACAAACGTTCGTCCTCGAACGGGTCAAGAAACTTATCTGAAGTCTCAAATAGGTGAGGATATCTGCTCTGTTTCTCCCGCTCGGTCTCCCATGTAGCCTCCTCCATGGGCCGACCTCTCCACTGCACTTTCACTGAATCTATATCCTTTGACGTCAACCTTCGAACCTGACCCTCCAGAATAGCCACTAGCTCTATATAATAAGTCAAATCACAATCCAACTAAATCGTGTTGAACTCAAACACATGAGATGGATCACTAATATACTTTTGAAGCATAGAAACATAAAATACTGGATGCACACTCGATAAGCTGGGTGGCAAAGCAAGCTCATAAGCCACCTCCCCAATCTTCCGAAGCACCTCAAAAGGCCCAATGAATCGAGGACTCAATTTCTTCTTCCCAAATCTCACAACACCCTACATGGGTGAAACTTTTAACAGAACCTTCTCCCCAACCATGTAAGACACATCACGAGCCTTCCTGTCAGCATATCTCTTTTGTCTCTACTGCGCTGTACGAAGCCTCTCCTGAATCACCTTCACCTTGTCAAAAGCATCCTGTACTAAGTCTGTATCCAAAAGACTAGCCTCACCATGGCTCAAACCAACTAACTGGATATCTACACCATCTCTCATACAAAGCCTCATATGGAGCCATCTGAATACTCAATTGTTAACTGTTGTTATATGCAAACACCACGAGCGGTAGAAACTAATCCCATGACCCTCCAAAATCAATGACACACGTGCGTAACATGTCCTCCAAAGCGCTTGGACTGCCCGTCTGTCTTAGGGTGAAAAGTTGTGCTCAACTCAACATGAGTACCCAACTCCCTCTACACGGCTCTCCAAAACTGCAAAATAAACTTAGTAATTCTATCTGAAATGATAGAAACTAGGACACCATGCAACCGAACAACCTCTCGGATATAGATCTCTGTCAACCGCTCTGAATAATATATAGTACATACATGAATGAAGTGGGCGGACTTGGTCAGCCGATCCATAATCACCCAAATAGCATCGAACTTCTTCAAAGTTCGAGGGAGCCCAACTACAAAGTCAATGATGATCCACTCCCACTTCCACTCTGGAATATCTATTTGTTGAAGCAAGCCACTCGATCTCTGATGCTTATATTTCACCTGCTGACAGTTGAGGCACCGAGCTATAAATCCCACAATGTCATTCTTCATTCTTCGCCACCAGTAATGCTGTCTCAAATCCTGATAAATCTTCACGGCACTCGAATGGATGGAATTCCACGAGCTATGGGCCTCCTCTAGAATCAACTCCCGAAGACCATCTACATTGGGCACTCATATCCCCATCATCACCAATAGTCACATCTCTGGCATCGTCGTGTTGAACTCTGTACTTAAGGAAAAGAAAATGAAGATCATCATATTGGCGCTCTTTGATGCAATCAAATAAGGAAGACCGAGAAATCACACAAGCCAATACCCGACTGGGCTCCGAAATATCCAACCTCACAAATCGATTAGCCAAGGCATGAACATCAACTGCAAGAGGACTCTCCCCAATTGGAATATACGCCAAACTCCTCATACTCACTGCCTTCCTACTCAAGGCATCTTCCACCATATTGGCCTTTCACATATGGTACAAAATAGTGATATCATAATCCTTTAGCAGCTCCAACCATCCCCGCTACCTCAAATTGAGATCCTTCTTCTTGAACAAGTGTTGGAGGCTACAATGATCAGTAAACACCTCACAAGACACACTATACAAATAATGTCTCCAAATCTTCAATGCATGAACAATGGCAGCCAACTCCAAATCATGAATATGGTAGTTCTTCTCATGAAGCTTCAACTGACGAAAAACATAAGCAATAACTCTACCCTCCTGCATCAACACACACCCGATACCAACTCTCCAAGCATCACAATACATGATATAAGGACCTGAAGTTGATGGCAAAACAACAATGGAGTTGTGGTCACTTTCGAAAGCTCGTCTCACACTCATCCTACCACATGAATGGAGCACCCTTCTAAGTCAACTTGGTCAAAGGCAATGCTATAGATGAAATCCCTGAATGAACCGACAGTAATATCCCGCCAACCAAGAAAGCTGTGAATCTCTATGGCTGAGGACGGTCTGGGCCAACTCTGAACCGCCTCTATCTTCTTTGGATCAACCTGAATCCCCTCGCTGGACACCACGTGCCCCAAGAAAGCTACTGAACTGAGCCAAAACTCATACTTGGAGAACTTTGCATAAAGCTTCTCCCCCCTCAATCTCTACAATACAACTCTCAAGTGCTCCGCGTGCTCCTTCTGACTACGTGAATACACCAGAATATCATCAATGAAGACTATGACAAACGAGTCAAGATAAGGCTAAAACACATTGCTCATAAAATGCATGAACGTTGCTAGGGCATTGGTCAGCCTAAAAGACATCACAAGGAACTCATAATGACCATATCTAGTCCTGAAAGCTGTCTTAAGAATATCGAGTCAATGATCTTCAGCTGGTGATACCCTGACGAAAATCAATCTTGGAGAACACTCTCGCTCCCTGAAGTTGGTCAAATAACTCATCAATACAAGACAGGAGATACTTGTTCTTAATTGTAACCTTGTTAAGATGCCTATAATTAATGCAAATCCTCATGGTGTCATCCTTCTTCTTCACAAATAGAAAAAGGAGCACCCCACGGTGAAACACTAGGCTGAATAGAAATGAGTTCCTGAAGCTTCTCCTTCAACTCTTTCAGCTTCACTTGTGTCATACGATACGGTGGAATAGAAATGGGCTGAGTGCCCGGCACCAAGTCAATATTGAAATGAATAACCCTGTCCGGTGGCATGCCCAACATGTCTATAGGAAACACATTGGGAAAATTCCTCACAACTAGAATAGAATCAATGTTGGGAGTCTTTGCACTGACATACCTCTCAAATGCTAAGTATGAAAGACAAACCTTCCCAACCATCCGTTGGGCTTTCAGAAATGAAATCACCCTATTAGGAACATAATCGGTCGAACCTCACCACTCAATCCATGGCAACCCTGGCATAGCCAATGTCAGCATGACACTCCAAAATAGTACAATACGAAGATAACCAACCCATGCCCAATATCACATTGAAATCCACCATACTGAGCAACAAGAGATCCGCTCGGGTATCCAAACCCCCAATAGCCACTACACACGACCGATATATACGGTCCACAATAATAGTATCTCCCACCGGAGTAGATACATAAACAGAGGAAACAAGAGACTTGCGGGCGTATCCAAATAATGGGCAAAATATGATGACACATAAGAAAAGGTGGAACCGGGATCAAATAATATAGAGGCATCCCTGTGGAAGACTAAGATAATACCTGTAATCACCATATCTGAGGAATAACATCTAGTCTAGCTGGGAGGGCATAGAAACGGGCCTGGCCACTACCTGATCGACCTCCCCCTCTAGGGAGACCCCTAGCTGACTGACCTCCACCCCAGGATGACTGAGCGGGTGGGGAAATAACTGGTGCTGAAGCTGATGGCTGACTCCTCTACTGGGATGAACCTCCCATAAGACGGGGACAGAATCTCTTGTATGATCCAAATCTCCACACTCGAAGCAACCCCTCATAGCAAGTGGTGGTGGGGACTGAAGGGAGCCCGGTGCACCGGGATGTACACTAGAAGAACACGACATAGATGATCCCTGAACTGATGGTGCTTAAGTCGAACTCTGAGCTATAAGGGCACTGAGAGATGAGTGACCTTTATGTGAACTGTGAGAACCATGGCCAGATGAACCACCACGATGACCTGAACTGGCTGGCTGAGCATTCCTAAATGAACGGCCTCTACCGTGCTGAAACTGGCCTCCCTAAGAAGAACCCTCAAAACTACCAGATCCCCTAGGTCTCTTGGCCTTTCTCTCCTCTCGCTCCTGGCGACAAACTGACTCAATATCCCTAGAAATGTCAAGCACCTCCTCATATGAAGTGCCAGATACTCTCTCTTTGGTCAGAAAAATCTGTAGCTGAAAGTTGAGGCCATCAATGAACCTCCTGATCCTCGCCCTATCCATGGGAACTAGCCAAATAGCATGACGGGCCAACTCAAAGAAACTCATCTCACACTGCATCACGGACAAGCCCTCCTGACACAGCTGTTTAAACTCCCTACGCAACTCCTCCCTACGGGAATGTGGTACATACTTCTCTAGGAAGAGAATAGAGAACTGATGCCAGGTAAGGGGGTGCACCAACAGGCCTATGCCTATCATAAGCCTCCCACCAAGTGAAGTCAGCCCCGGAAAATTAAAAAGTAGTAAATGAGACCCCACTAGTCTCCATAATACCCGTTGTACGTAATATCCTTTGACACTTATCCAAGAAACCATGTGCATCCTCGCTCTATGCACTAGTGAAAGTCGGAGGCTGAAGTCTGCCAAACCTCTCCAATCGATGCTGCTCATCATCAGGCATAATTGGAACCACAAAATACTGAACAGGTACAACCGGCTGGGCTAGTGGTGCCTCCGATGTATGGAGTCCGTGAACAACCTGCTCGGGTGTACGGCGGCGGGAGTCTGGCTGCCTCCCCCGGCCCGAGAAATTGTTGTTGTATAAGAAACTATGACTGCCTGAGCAAGGCTGGTGCACACAGTCAGAATCTGAGCCAAAGTCTCCTAGAGACCCGAAATAACAATAGGCATAGCCGGTGCCAGAGCTAGTGCTGCTGGAGCATCCCCAGCTGAAGCCTGATCATGAACTCGGGCGGTGGGTGGATCTGCAAGTGTTGCCCTAACTACTGTGCGGACCACACCCCTGCCCCTTCTACGGCCTCGATAGCTTCCTCGGCCTCTAGCAACCCTAACAGGTGGTGCTGGTGGTCATCTATCCTGACCGGTAGCACGTGTTCTCACCATCTGTGAGATAATAGAATAACAGAAGTTTAGTACTCAAATCAACAGATTCGCACGACAGAATTCAAGAATATGAAGTTTTTCCTAAAGGTTCTGCAGCCTCCCGAGGATAAATAAAGACGATTCCATACCGAACTACAAGACTCTACTCAATCTGCTCATGACTCGTAAGACCTATGTAACCTAGGTTTTGATACCAACATTTACGACCCTAAAAACTGACCCGGTCGTGATGACATCTATCGTGGAACTAGGCCAGCCACTTGTTGCCAGTTACTCTATTTCCCAACTAAAAGTTTATGAAAACATCATATTTTAACAGAAATCCAATGATACAAAAAAATAAAAGTCCCAAAACCAACGAAAAGAAAATACAAGCCCGACCTCAGGTATCACTAGTCATGAGCCAAAAAATACTACAACTGTTCAAAATAACAAGAGTAGTATCGTTTGAAAATATCCAACATATAAACCAAAGGAAGATGGGGAAAGGAGAAGGCGGAACTACGGTCGCCACGAAGCTACCTCGCAATCTCCAAATGATAGTCCGCACAATAAAATTAGCAGTCACTACCGTGACCCGAGACACCTGAATCTGCAGACAAGGTGCATGGGGTAACGTAAGTACACCAACTCAGTAAGTAACAAGTCCAAACTATGGACAGATGATAGTGACGAACCAAACCTCAACAGTTGCAACAGATAAATGTACAGAAAAGTAAACATGCTTACAGTTCATGTAGTTTCTCATAAATAACTAAACACAATATGAATAATACAGAGTATGAAGCTCAGGAATCTCTAAGTACCAATGGCACAAATAGCATTATTAATGTCACGTATGATACCTCCACTCACAGTTCTCAACTGCTCGATACTGTATACGGCCCACTCGGCCCAAGGAAGATCCATCCCGGAATGTACGTACATCATAGACTATAGGTCATCCAGTACCGAGGAAAACAGGCCAATCCAGCCTCATGGAGAAGATACATCTCCATACCAAGTACTTCAGATAAGATCCATGTCTAGAGAAGATCCATCCCTCAATGTCATCAACTACTACGCTCACTGGGGGTGTAAAGACTCCGGAGGGGCTTCTTTGAGCCCAAGCACTATATCAATTCCAGCGAAGGCATGATCAATATCTTGCTAGGGCGTGTAGCCCGATCCCATACAGACAATCAATATCCGGCTCTCGACCTCACTCAGTCAATACTCTCCAGTCTCACACACAAGGGCTAAAATTCCATAATACAAGCCCGGACAATGATATGATATGTCAAGTAGCAATAATCGAGACTGAGGCATGATATACTATGCTTGAATAGGACTGAGTATAGATTATAAATGAAACTAATGACAGGATAGCAAGAAACAACGTCTCGGGTCTCAACAATATCGGCGTGAAGCCTTAACATGATATTTAGCATGATTTGTAGCATATCAACTTAATCACATAATTACAACACAATACCAACATAAAAGAGTCATTATGCGGTGCCATGGAGTGATCCAGGCCGCATTTCTCATGGTGCACGCCCACATGCCCGTCACTTGGCATTGCGTCACCTCAATAGTAATCATATAACATACAGTTCGGGGTTTTGAACCCTCAGAACTAAGTTTGGAAGCGTTACTTACCTCAAGCCAAGCCAAACTCTAGCCCGCGATGACTTTTCTCTCGATTCGGCCTCCAAATGCCTCGAATCTAACCAAAATCAGTATATAACCATCAAAGTATGCTAAGGGAACAAAGCTCACTCGAAAGTAATCAAACTACATCAAAATCCCAAAATTGGTCAAAACTCGACCACCCGGGCCCATGCCTCGGATTCAGATAAAAATCACAAAACTAGAATCCTTACACTCTCACGAGTTCATACATACCAAGAGTACCAAAATCCGACCATAATTGATCCCTCAAATCCTTAATTTTTAGGTCTCAAATTTTCCAAGCCTTAACCCCCAATTTGCTACTAATTTTCCCATAGATTTAATGCTTACAACCTAAAAAGTCATCATAAAAATGATTTTAGGGACCAAGGACCTTACCTCTAAGAAACCCTCTTGAATTTGCTCTCCAAAGCCTCTTCCCGTTTGAAATGTTATGAAAAATAACCCAAATTCGCGAAGGAAATATTTTTATACTTTTTGACCCAGGCTTTTTGCACCTGCGGTCCATTTGCGCTTCTGCGCTACCGCTTCTGCGATTTTTCACCTAAGTCCCCTTCACCGCACCTGTGACCCATACTCCGCATCTGCAGTCCTGCAGGTGTGACACACCTCCTGCTTCTGCGTCTTCTGCTTCTTTCACCTGTGGCCGCATCTGTGGCTTGATCTCGCTTCAGCGGCCATCGCACCTGCAGCCCCAGTGCGGTTATGACAAATAACTCAGCAGCTTCAGCTGCAAATTCCCAACTCCAAACTTCCCGTTAACCATTCGAAATCACCACAAGGCCCCCGAGACCTCAACCAAAAGAATGAACAAGTCATATACCACTATCCAAACTTATACAAATCTTCAAAACACCTCAAATAACATCGAATCAACCAAATAACATCGGCTTCAAGCCTAAGATTCCAAAAATCTTCCGAATTTTGCTTTTGATCAAAAAGTCTATCAAACCTTGTCCGAATGACCTAAAATTTTGCACACACGTCATATTTGACAAAACGAACCTACTTCAACTTTCGGAATTACATTCCGACCCCTATATTAAAATTTTACCTATCAACCAGGAAACGCCAAAATTCCAATTTCGCCAATTCAAGCCTAAATCTGCTTCGGACCTCCAAAAAATATTTTGATCACGCTCCTAAGTCCCAAATCATCTCCCGAAGCTATCCGAACCATCAGAATTCACATCCGGGCCCTTTTTCACATAAGTCAACTTCCGATAGACTTTTCCAACCTAAGCTTACTCAAAAGAGACTAAGTGTCTCATTACTTTCCGAAACCTCTCCGAACTTGAAACCAACCAAACCGATAACACGTAATACAGTTGAACAAGACAATAAGAAGCAAAAATGGGGAAAATAGAGCGATAACTCATGAAACGATCGGCCGGGTCGTTACACTCACATAACATAATTAATATTTCCGCGCATCGCGCAGGTACCAATACTAGTTAAAATAAAAAAAGAAATTTACCTTTTGTTTTGGTCAAGTTATCATACTTAATTCGGTTAATGATCATACCACAATCATGCTAGAAACTTTTATTATTTTTTCTGATTATTTAAATACTAGTATGCATGTGGAAAAAAAAGTCCATATAACTATAAAACTCTTTCACAGTTAAAACCCTATAATTATAGTTCTTTAAAACGATATAGCTAAATTTGAATAAATTGAATTTCTTTTAAAATAAATGTAATATATATGGTACACGTCTATGGTTATCCAAATAACAAAAAAGAGTTTAAAAATCAAATAAAATTTTACTTACATATATAATGAAGTAAACCTACATGCTGGAGAAAGAACCATCATAAAAATCAGTTAATATTTTAAAAAAAAATTCTTTTGAAAAATATTTATTTGAAGAGTCAATTTGTATAGATGGACATCAAACAAATAACAAAATTTTGGCTACACATTTCCTATCATTAATTTTAATTTAGCACCTATTAGAAATTGAAGGGTATAAGCTGAAACCTTTTCATTTAGCTGCAGTCAAGCCAACATTGCAAGGGTTTAATATTTTTTTGTTGAAGAATATCAGTTTTGAATCACTATATTATGTGAAAAGTTATTTTTCTCGAATTCATCAAGAGAGATATTGGTTTCTAATTGATAGTTTCCATAGCAATTTTCAAGTGTAACAATATATATATATATTTTTAAAAATGGTATGACATGAAATATTTTTTTTAAATGTAAAAAAATTATTTTGAAATGAGATTATTTTTTAAAATATAATATAGTTTTACAAATAAAAGGATAAGATATTTTTGAATTTTAATAGAGTTTTTAAATTGTTATAATATAAGTCATATCATGGATAGAATCAAGAAACTGTAATCTTATGGAATATTTACAAAAATATCTAGCCAGATTTATTGTTTACACATATTATATATGGATTATATATAAATTACACATTCTTCAATTTTCTAATTTAAGTGATAATGCGATCACTTATTTAGGTTGATTAGATAAAGCCAAAAGAAAAGTATGGAAGAATTTCAACTAAAGATTAAAAATATAAATAAAGTTCTTATGTAGATAATTTCTATTTAAACATATCCTTTTATAGAAAAATAAATTAATTTTTCGTAAAAAAGACATAAAAATAACATAAAAGAAAATAAATATAGAAAAAATTTATGAAAATTCTAAAAACCAGAAATAAGAGATGACAACGAATTTCTTCTTCTGTTTCATCCATGTTAAGTATAAAAAATTTGGAAGTTGATATCATCGATTTTAAATATTTTTTTCAACTCAAATACATAGATTATAAGACAAGGATATCTTAGAATTTTTTTTTAATTTATATTGTGTGTCGTTTTTAAAAAATCACTATTACTAACAAACTGATATGATAAATGCAATTTGAGTAGTTTATTGTCTAAACAATTTTTTAAATTTTTAGATAGCCGACTAAAATGAGTTCTGAATTAAGGATAATATTTTCACTTAAATTATTATAAAATAAAGTATTATTTAAAAATAATGTTTTAAAACTGAAATTCTAAAATAGAAATAATTTTTGAAAGATATTAATATACAAAATAAGAGTTCAAGTAGTAGTAAAAGAGTCAAGTTGTATCCTGAGAGTCCTTCATAGTCTCAACCTTTGATTGTTTTGTCATAAATTTGAGTTATTATTTCGCTTCCCGACTGATTTTAGGATCCAATGACACCGGCGAGAATTGTATCAAAAAAGAAAAACAGAATATATCTAGGAAATTTGAGAAATGGTTAATCTTTTTCATGTAGGGTTTCTTAATTAATATCCAATAATTATCTATATTTAATAGAGAAAGTTTAAGTTTTAAGATTATTTACATATAATCCAAATAACTCAAATGTATTACATGGTTAGTGTCTGCGCATTTGCGCGGGTGATAATACTAGTGATTTATAAAATAAAGTACAGTTTACTTCGAAACAATTCTATGTTATACCAAACATTGTATGTTTACATATAAACATTTTTGGATGACTACTTGCAAAAGATTATCACAATAATTTTCGTCGAAGTTTAGCATACTGTAGGTGTGTTTGGTATGACGTAAATTATTTTTAACAAAAAAATTATGATAATTTATTTACAAAATGAAACAGAGAAAATGGCTTTCATCACTTATCAGCGACGGTGAAAATAATGACAAAAATAAGCACGAGAGAGTAAAAAATCGGAAAGCGGTTCCAAAGTTAAAAAAGAAGGGGGAAGCATAGAACGTTGAACTTCAAAAATTTGGTCCTCATCAGCGAAACTACCAAAATCAGCGTCAAACAAGGCTTCAACCGACTCCATAATCGGTGCACCAATATCATTTTCTACCACAACAAAAGGGGCTTTTTCAGTCTCATTCACAAGGCAAAATTAAGTAATAGTGGGATTGACTTTGGGACTTCTTCGATCACCTCCCAACTCAACTTGCTTTTTGCTATATCTAGTCCTCTTCTTGAGAGGACTAGCGGGTTCGTCTTCTTGCTGAGAGTCAGGAATTTCTTTGAATTTCCTCTTCAGAACATCCAATTTCAAAATGCGCACCTGGGCTTCATGAACTGCGAGCCTATCAAATGAAACTCTAGGATAGGATCCTCGAAATACAAACCCTGCAAAAATATAGTGAAAGAATGTACACGAAAAGGCAAAGCCACGATCATTCACTCTCCAATCGAAAATTTCATAAATATACTTCTAGGTTCTTTGCTCCATGTCACGATCCCAGTTCGCCCTCCGTGAACATGTCGTGATGACACTCAGTCCCTATAACTAGATAAGCCTAACAATGCAAAAAATAACATAGCTTGCGGAATAATTAATTAAAAACTGAACAACTAAAACAAAACTGTATATAAATGTCGCTCGGTATATACAACTCAATAATGCGAAAGTCTACAATATTACCCCAAAACCCGAAAACTCACGGGAACACAGGCTAACGGAAAGTAAATACATTGCTCAAACTCCAGAATGTCTAAAATGAACAGTACGAAAGGAAAAGCTAACTGCTAAAGCTAGAATAGGAAAGAGACTCTTGATCTACGGATGCGGAAGATGTACCTCAAAATCTCTTCTAGATATCTCCGCCTCGAGGATGATACGCCTGGGTAGAGCTACCTGGATCTGCATATGAAAAACATGCGCAGAAAGGGCATGAGTGCACCACAGCGGTACTCAGTAAGTGCCAAGCGAGGAAGGTCAGGGTCCTACTGAGATAAAACAAAATAAATGATTGGATAAAAAAAATTATATAGATAAAGTCTACAACGAGGATCTAAACAGGATAAATAAGGAAATGCAGTAATAGAAAAGGAGAAACAAGACAATACAAGGAAATGTTGCTCACAATAGGAATGATAACCGGGGATCTCTTGGTATCCCGAGGATCTCTTGGTATCCTCACCGTATAAACGAGGGATCTCTTGGTATCCTCAATATAAATTTGGGGATCTCTTGGTATCCGAGGATATCTTGGTATCTTATATAGTTATATATATACATGTGCCAGGGATCTCTTGGTATCCCGCACTCTTAGTCCAGAACATATCACGTACAGGGGATCTCCCGGGATGCCGTCCTGTAGTCCCAATTTTAAAACATACAATATCAGCTCAAACAAATAATAAAAATGCTAAACTCGGAACAAGTAATAGTAAATTCTAGCCTAACATGCTTCACGGAGTACAAACAAGACAGTTTAAGCAAATAGGCAAGTAAGTCAACTAAACATGATTCTCTAAGCTAACACAGGAAAAACTTACATTTAGGATAAACAGATAAGCAAGAAAACTCAATTGAAATACTTCAAGTAAAAACGGATTCTTCAACAATTAGCTCAAGTACGTGCTTGTCACCTCACGTACGAGGCATTCAAATAGCAAATATCATGTCCTAAGGAAAAAGGTCCCCCACAGAAGGTTAGACAAGCCACTTACCTCGAACCGGCACAAAAATCAACTAGAAACTACGCCTTTGCCACGAGTATCCGACTCTAAATGGTCCAAATCTATTGAATTCAATTACATATCGTAAATAACATCTCAAGCAACTGATTATACTATTTAATTTAAAGCTAAGGTGCGAAATTAGGTAAAATAACCAAAATACCCCTCAGACCAACGCCTTGGAATCGGATAAATTTTACATTTTTAGAACCCTCGTACTCTCATGAGTCTAACCATATAAAAATCTCCCAAATCGGACGTCAAACACCCACTCAAAACTCAAAATTTTGGCCTAAGAAGTTTCTTCCATTTTTTCTCAATTTTTGATCTCCAATCTTAATTTAAATGATAAAATTAACCATAGATTGATGGAATATAACTAGAAAGGATTAAATAAATGTTACCAAATAATCTCCTCTTCAAAACCCTCTCAAAATCTCCCTCTCCCGAGCTCCAATTTAATTTTTCTAACTTTTGAAACTAAACCCTCGAATTTCATATTTCAGTCTAATGATTTCCATGCGGTCCCGCTTCTGCGGAACATGTGCCGCTTCTGTGGCTTTCAATAAGGGCTCCATTTTCTACATCTGCGGTCCCACTCCTGCGGAACTAATGTTGCACTTGCGACTTTCACTATGATGCCAGTTTCCGCACCTGCGGTCTTGACCTTGCAGATGCGGTTCCGCTTCTGCGGAAAATCCACCGCATCTGTGGCAGCTGCTGAACAACCCTAAACCCGTATCTGTGGTTTCCTTAGCAGCATCTGCGGTACCGCATCTGCGGTTCCTAAACCGCAGATGCAAAAATACCAGAAGCAGCAAAAATTCTGCCATCTCTCAACCTCAAAAATCCTTCCGTTAACCACCCGAAATCATCCCGAGGCCCCCGGCACCTCAACCAAAAGCACCAATAACTCCTAATACCTCATTCAAACTTGTACCAACTATTAAACCACCTAAAACAACGTCGGAAACACGAATCAACCAATGATTTGAGCCTAAGAACTTCAAATGATATCAAAACACGCTTTCGATCAAAACCTAACCAAACCTCGTCCAAATGACATGAAATTTCACACATACATCCCAAATGACATGACAGAGCTATTGCAACTTCCGGAATCCCATTCCGACCCTCGGATCAAAAACTCACTATCGGATTGGAAACTTCAAAAATTCCAACTTTAGCCTAAATTAGCTACGGACCTCCAAAATACATTCCGAACATGCTCCCAACCCCAAAATCACCTAACAAAGCTAACGGAACCATCAGATTTCCATTCTGAGGCCGTCTTCACACTGTTCCGACTACGGATAACTTTCCAACACTTAAGCTCTTATTTAGGGACTAAGTGTCCCAAAACTCTCTGAAACCCAACACCGAACATCCCGGCAAACCAAAGTAGCAAAAATGAACTTAGGGAAAGTAGTTAATAGGGTATCGGGGTGTAAATTCTAAAAATGACCGGTCGTGTCGTCAAATCCTCCTACACTGTCACGACCCAGATTTTCCACCCTCGGGGGTCATGATGGCGCCTACTCGTAGAAGCTAGGCAAGGCAAATTTAATCACTTTTCGTTAACAACATAATCCCGTCTTAACAATTATTGGCAATAATATAAAAGCAACGAGATTAAATAATAAGCGGAAGTCTTAGCATTATATAAAACTGAATAGAAATGCGGAAAGTTCAACAAAATCCTCTATCCAAGACTGGTGTCACTGTACTCACAAACTACTAAGAATACTAAATACAAACGTCTGAAAGAAAACATAAATTATTTTTCTCGAATACAATGAGATAACATACTAAAAAGAGATGATAAGGGAGACGCCGGGCCTGCGAACGCCTGCAAGGCTACCTCGGGTCTCGTTGGACTGAAAGCCTACTCCCACACTAATGTTGATGCTGCTGTCTGAAACCCAGATTTGTGCAAAATAGCACAGAGTGTAGTATCGGCACAACCAACCCCATGTGCTGGTAAGTGTCTAGCCTAACCCCGGCGAAGTAATGACGAGGCTAGACCGGACTACCACATAAACCTGTGCAATTTCATATATATATATATACAGCAGAATCAAAATACAAATAGATAAACAATATGGGAGGGGAAACATGCTGTAGGGAAACAACAATTTCCAAATAAGAGTCGTCCAGTAACAAAGGAAAACAACACAACTCAATCATAAGTAATGAAACAGAAATCAACAAGTGCACGACATTACCCTTCGTACTTTTACTCTCAAACTCACCAAGCAATAATATGTGCACGGCATCACCCTTAGTGTTTTTATTCTCATTCCTCACATATATTAATAGAATCAGCACGAAATGGTACATCGTGCAGCATGGCATCACCCTTCGTGCTTTTAACACTCTGTGCTCATAATAAGCGAACAATGCACAGCATCACCCTTCGTGCTTTATACTCTTTGCTTACCATAAAGAAACAATGCACGGCATCACCCTTCGTGCTTTATACTCTTTGCTTACCATAAACAAACAATGCACGGCATCACCCTTCGTGTTTTAACACTTTTCCTCACCCAATCAACAATCACAAACAAGGGCAAGGGAATAAATAAATAATAATGGAAATCCCAGCAAGGGAACACAACAACAACAACAACAACCCAGTATAATCCCACTAGTGGGATCTGAGGAGGGTAATATGTACGCAGACCTTACCCCTACCCCGGGGGGTAGAGAGGCTATTTCCAGGAGACCCTCGGCTCAAGACAGCAACAAGAGACGATAAGTTAGTAATATCAATAGACTCATATAAAAATAACATAAAATACACAACATAACATAAAATAACAAAATAGCAGCAATATAAGAAATATAGGAAATACGAAATAGATGAAAGGTATACTAATATCCAACAGATAACTCCCTGTATCGGTAGCTGATCAGTAACATCCTAAGATTACCTCATAACTAGCTAGTC
>MU706171.1:96119-128081 GCA_026770625.1 Nicotiana glauca
AACTTTGAGAATTTCCCTGAAAAACACAGCAAATACCCCGATCCAAAAACCCAAAAAAGGCTGTCACCGCTACCACTGGTGTAGCCCTGACAGTAATAAGGGAAATGAAGCTAGGCTTCAACAGACACACTGTTTATACAGTATATGGATGGTAAGGAACAGAAATTTAATTCAATTTGAATTTTTGCTGTCACTGAAATTTTTTTTGGGAAAATGAACAAATTATTAAAATTATTAAAATAGCAGTAGGTAACTAACCCAGACCACATCCACTATATCTACGTCAGACTAAGGGGAATCACTAACATACACAAGGCAACAAACCAAACTAGGAGAAAAGAAGATGCAACTACCGGGACACTAACACGATGAGTAAAATATATGGGCTAAGACAAAGTATAAATTAAAGACTAAATTAAAGTATAAATTAAAGACTCGCGACCAACAAGATATGTGAAACTAAATATCCTAGACCCTTCTAATAGGGCAGACAACAAATACACAAGGTCTAAATAATACATATAAAATCAAATAATTACTGATCTAAGAAAATAAATTGCGGCTATAACACAATACCAGTGTATTACACACTGCTAACAGCGATACAAATTTTAACAAAGTGTGTTTAAGACAAAATGCAATGAGATAGGAACGTAGAACCTGGTACCGTCGATGGAGGTGGTCTTTAAAGCAAGGGAACACAAACAAGCAATTAAAAACCCAGCAAGGGTACAACATCAATAATCTCAACGTTTCGGCAAGGGAAAATATTCAATAATCAACAACGCCCCAACAAGGGAATAGATCATTAACTCTTTCTCTTTCTTTCACTTTCATCTCATAGTTCACATTGTCCCTTGAGCCAATGCTCCAAGGATTTACTTATCTCATATACCTTCACAATTTGTATTTCAACTCGAGCCAACGCTCCACGAAGTTTAAAGATCACAATTCCTTTCACAAGCTCTTTACAACATATAGAAGTCATCAATTAAGCATTGAAGGTATAACAAAATCCAAACTATTAGCAAAATAAGGACTCACGGTCATGCTAGACACCAATGTATAGATACTCGTCACCATGCCTATACATCGTACTCGGCAATTAGCACGTAACAAATAAGACTCAACTCCTATTCCCTCAAGCTAGGGTTAAACCAAACACTTACCTCGATGCATTGAATTCCACTCAAACCTCAACTATAGCTTTACCCCGTGATTCCACCTTCAATCCGCTCTAATCTAGCCACAAAGTACTCAATTACTTTAATAAACATTAAATGAAATAATTTGAATGCATAAAAATGAATTTCCCAAGTTTTTTCCAAAAATTCCAAAATCGCCCTTGGGCCCACATGGTCAAAACCCAAGGTTCGAACCAAAACCCGGTTACCCATTCCCCTACGAACTCAAATATGTAATTTGTTTTGAAATCGGACCTCAAATTGAGGTTCAAATCCCCAATTTTCGAAAAACCTAGGTTCTACCCAAAAACCCCAATTTTGCCCATGAAAATCATTGATTTTAAGTGAAAAACATATTAAATGATGTTAATGATTGAAAGAATTGAGTAAAAATTGACTTATAAATGATTTGGGATGAAACTTGTTCTTGAAAAATCGCCTAAAGAGTTGTATTTTGAAAGTGGGGTGAAAAACGGCCTAAAATTCGACTAAGTATGAAATATGCTGGGCTGCAGATATCGCAATTGCGAACTGGGGTTCCCAATTGCGAACCCCGACCAAATGTGGGAATTGCGAACACTTGTTCACATTTTCGAACTATGAGGAAAATTGGGGACTTCGCATTTACGAACCATAAGGTCGCATTTGCGAAACCCCAACTTTCGCATTTGCGATTCTCAACTTAGCATTTGCGATGGGTTTCAGGCCTGGCAATTCTCGCATTTGCGAGCAGACCTTCGCAATTGCGAGCTCGCATTTGTGAGCCAGGCTTTGCAATTGCGAAGCCCGTAGGTCAGTTATAGCAGCAAAATTCCCAAGGTTGAAAATGCACTCTGACACCTATCCAAAACTCACCCGAGCCCTCGGGGCTCCAAACCAAATATGCACACAACCTATAAAACATCCAACGGACTTACTCGCACGATCAAATCGCCAAAATAACATCGATACATTGAATTATGCCTCAAAATCCATGATTACTTCCAAATTTTCATAAAACATCAAATTTCCATTTTAAGTCTGAAACACGTCAAACGACGTTGGTTTTCAACCAAACTTTACAGAAAATGTTTAAACCACATATAAGACCTGTACCAGGCACCAAAACCAAAATACAGGCCCGATACTAATATGTTCTAATCAAATTTCATTTTCAATTTCCTTAAATAATTTCAAAAAATAATTTCACACAAAAATTCATTTCTCGGGCTTGGGACCTCGAAATTCAATTTCGTGCATCGCCCAAGTCCCATATTTTCCTACGGACCCCCCTGGACCATCAAATCATGGGTCGGGTCCGTTTTTCCAAAATGTTGACTGAAGTCAAATTTATTCATTTTAATATCAAAATTTAGCATTTTTCACAGAGAATTCATATTTAAGCTTTCCGGCTACACGCCCGAACTGTGCATGCAAATCGAGGCAACCCTAAATGAGGTTTTCAAGGCCTCGGAAGCACAAAATGAGTAAGGAAACAAGTGATGACCCTTTGGGTCATCACATACACTTAAACATTCGTTCGTCCTCGAACGAGCATAAAGACATACCTGAAGTAGTGAAAAGATGAGGGTAACTGCTGCACATATTCTGCTCGGTCTCCCAGGTCACCTCCTCGGCCGGCGGACCCCGCCACTGAACCTTTACTGAAGCAATGTTTTTTGACCTCAACTTTCTGATCTGCCTGTCCAATATAGCCACTGGCTCCTCAACATAGGATAAATCCTTGTCCAACTAGATTGAACTGAAGTCCAACACGTGCTATGGGTCACCGTGATACCTCCGGAGCATCGAAACATGAAATACCGGATGAACCCCGGCCAAACTGGGAGGCAAGGCAAGCTCATAAGCAACCTCCCCAACTCGCCTCAAAATCTCAAAAGGGCCAATAAACCTCGGACTCAACTTCCCTTTTTTCCTAAATCTCATGACGCCCTTCATAGGCAAAACCCGAAGCAGAACCCGCTCTCCGACCATATATGAAACATCACGAACCTTCCTGTCCGCGTAGCTCTTCTGTCTGGACTGGGATGTATGGAGTCTATCCTGAATCACCTTAACCTTCTCCAATGCATCCTGAACCAACTCTGTATCCAAAAGCCTGGCCTCACCCGACTCAAACCAACCCACCGGGGATCTACACCTCCTACCATATAAAGCCTCATACAGCGCCATCTGAATGTTGGACTGATAATTGTTGTTGTAAGCAAACTCCGCCAATGGCAAGAACTGATCCCAAGACACTCCAAACTCAATCACACACGCACGGAGCACATCCTCAAGAATCTGAATAGTGCGCTCGGGCTGTCCGTCCGTCTGGGGGTGAAATGATGTGCTCAACTCCACCCGAGTACCTAAATCCAGTTGCACGGCTCTCCAAAACCGCGATGTAAACTGAGTACCTCTGTCTGAAATAATAGAAACTGGAATACCATGCAGACGAACGATCTATCGGATATAAATCTCCGCCAATTGCTCCGATGAATAAGTGGTATACACAGGAATGAAATGAGCGGACTTGGTCAGCCAATCCACGATAACCCAAATGGCATTAAACTTCTTCAAGGTCCGTGAGGGTCCAGATACAAAGTCTATGGTGATGCGCTCCCACTTCCACTTTGGAATCTCTATCTACTGAAGCAACCTACCCGGTCTCTGGTACTCATACTTCACCTGTTGACAATTGAGGCATCTAGCTACATATCCAAATATATCTTTCTTCATCCGCCCCCACCAATAGTGCTGCCTCAAGTCCTGATACATCTTTGCGACACCCGGGTGGATGGAATATCGTGAACTATGGGCCTCTGCTATAATCAACTCTCGAAGTTCATCAACATTGGGCACACAAATCCGACCCTGCATCCTCAATACCCCGTCATATCCAATGGTCACATCTATGGCATCACCATGTTGAATATTATCCTTAAGGACAAGCAAATGAGGGTCATCATACTGCTGCTCCCTGATACGATCAAATAAAGAAGACCGGAAAACCACACAAGCTAGAACCCGACTGGGCTCCGAAAGATCCAATCTCATGAACTGTCTGGCTATGGCCTGAATATTCATTGCCATAGGCCTCTCTGAAGCTGGTAGATATGCCAAACTCCCCAAAATCTCCGCCCGACGACTCAAGGCATCAGCCACCACATTGGCCTTGCCCGGGTGATACAGAATAGTAATATCATAATCCTTCGGCAACTCTAACCACCTACTCTGACGCATATTTAGATCCTTTTGCTTGAACAAGTGCTGCAAACTCCGATGGTCAGTATAGATCTCACAAGGCACACCGTACAAATAATGACGCCGGATCTTCAAGGCATGAACAATAGCAGCTAGCTCAAGGTCGTGGACAGAGTAATTCTTCTCATGTATCCTTAATTGTCTGGACGTGTAGGCAATCACCCTACCGTCCTGCATCAACACCGCTTCGAGGCCAACTCTCGAGGCATCACAATAGACAGTATAAGACCCTGAACTGGTAGGTAATATCAAAATTGAGGCTATAGTCAAAGCTGTCTTGAGATTCTGAAAGCTCGCCTCACACTCCTCTATCCACTAAAATGGGGCACCCTTCTGGGTCAATCTAGTTATAGCCGCAATCGATGAAAATCCCTCCACAAAACGACGGTATTAGCCCGCCAAGCCAAGGAAACTGCGAATCTCTGTAGCTGGGGAGGGCCTAGGCCAACTCTGTACTGCCTCCACCTTCTTCAGATCCACCCGAATGCCCTTACTCGATACCACGTGGCCTAAGAATGCCACATAACTCAACCAAAACTCACATTTTGAGAACTTTGCATATAACTTCTTCTTTATCAGGGTCTGAAGCACTGTCCTCAAGTGCTGCTCATGATCTTCCCAACTCCGAGAGTATACAAGAATATCATATATGAAAACAATGACGAACGAGTCGAGATATGGCCTGAACACACTGTGCATCAAATGCATGAAAGCTGCTGGGGTATTTGTCAGCCTAAATGACATAACAAGGAACTCGTAATGGCCATACCGAGTCCTGAAGGCAGTCTTCGGGATATCTGGCTCCCGAATCTTCAACTGAGGGTAACCTGAGCGGAAATCAATCTTAGAAAACACATATGCACCCTGAAGCTGGTCAAATAGATTGTCAATACGAGGCAAAGGATAACGGTTCTTCACTGTAGCCTTGTTCAACTGGCAATAATCGATACACATACGCATAGAACCATCCTTTTTCTTTACAAACAAGACAGGAGCACCCCAAGGTGAAACATTGGGGCGAATAAAGCCCTTATCAAGCAATTCCTGTAATTGATCCTTCAACTCCTTCAACTCAGGAGGAGCCATACGGTACGGAGGAATGGAAATGGACTGAGTGCCCGGCAACATATCAATGCCAAAATCAATGTCTCTATCGGGTGGCATGCCCGGAAGATCAGCTGGAAACACATCGGGATAATCCCGTACCACTGGGACTGAATCTACAGAAGGGGTATCAACACTGAAATCTCTCACGTAAGCTAAATGCATGGCACACCCCTTCTCAACCACACGCTGAGCTTTAAGGAAAGAGGAAACTCTGCTGGGAGTGTGATCTAAAGTACCACTCCACTCAACACGCGGAATACCTGACATAGCCAACATCACGGTCTTGGTGTGACAATCAAGAATAGCAAAATGGGGCGACCACCAGTCCATGCCCAAGATAATATCAAAATCAACAATACCGTGTAACAATTAATCTGCTCTGGTCTCAAAACTATGAATAGTAACTAGACATGACCAATAAATGCGATCCAAAATAAGAGAATCCCCCACAGGAGTAGAAACATAAATAGGGGCACTCAAAGAATCCCGAGGCACACCCAAATACGGAGCAAAGTAAGAAGACATATAAGAGTAAGTAAAGCCCAGATCGAATAGAACTGATGCCTATCTGTGACAAACCAGTATAATACATGTAATGACGGAGTCGGAGGTAACAGCCTCAGTATGAGCAGGAATAGCATAATATCTAGCCTGGCCCCTCTCCCGAGGGCGACCTCTACCTCCCCAACCTCTGCCCCTAGTCGGCTGGATCGATAGGATAGCAGCTGGAGTTGTGATCATGACCTGAGAACTCTGAGGAGCACGTTGTGGCTGAGAAGTCTGTGGGGGTGCACTCCTCTCAAGTATAGGGCAATCCCTCACCATATGGCGGGTGTCACCACACTCAAAATAAGCTCTGGGAGGGCGCGGTGGCTATGACTGGCTCGGGCCAGGTCTGCTGGACTGACCTTTGAAAGCACACCGCGCAGGAGGCGCGATACTGGAGGTGCATAGTAAGGCTCCTGAGGTATAGGCGGAGCTAGAGCACTGTTGGCTGCTGGAAGAGCTGAATGAACGGGGTGAACCACATAACCCCTACCATGACGACCTGCTACTGGGGTACGGGCACCAGAGTAGTGACCCAACTCTCGAGACCTCTTGGCCTCCCTCTCCACTCGCTCCCTGGCGAGCATACCCTTGATCCTCCTAGCAATGCTCACTACCTGCTGATAAGGGACATCTATCTCCAACTCTCGAGCCATGCTAGATCTGATGGGTGGGTTAAGACCCTCAGTCAACCTGCGAACTCTCTCACAGACTGTAGCAACCAAGGTTGGTGCATGCCTGGCCAACCTGGTATAACGGATAGCATACTCCGAAACGGTCATAGCACCCTGACGCAAATGCTCAAATTATGCGCGCCATGCGTCCCTGAGACTCTAAGGGACAAACTCTCTCATGAACATATCTAAGAACTGGGTCCAGGTCAGTGAGGCAGCCTCGGCTGGACTGTCTATCTCATAAGTGCGCCACCAATCATAGGCGGCTCCCTGAAGCTGGAAGGCAGTGAAGGAAACCCCGCTAGACTCTACTATCCATGGTGCGAAGAATACGGTGGCACTCATCTAGAAATCCCAAGGCATCATCTGATGCTAATCCACTGAATACAGGAGGCTTGTACTTCTTGAACCTCTCAAGCCTCAGCTGCTCATCCTCGGAAGCCATTTCCCTGTCCTCGGTCTTAACGGGCACTGCAGGTGGTGCGGGAATAATCTCGGGAACCTGCTCAACATGCACTCGCTAATCAGGACTGCGGGCGGCGGGAGTCTGTGCTCCTCCCTGTCCTGGGAAGTGGCTGCAGCAAGGGGAAGCAACCCTACATGAGCTAAGGTGGTGTACATACTCACGAACTGAGTCAAAGTCTCCTGGAGAGCTGGAGTAGTAGTGGCAGTGGTAGGCGTGCCACATGCCTGGGCTCCGGCTGGATCTGCTGGTGGTGCCTCGGCGGCAGCTCGCGCAGGTGCTCTGGCTGCACCACATGCGTCCTCGACCTCTACCTCGACCCCGGCCTTTGACGGCTGTAGTAGGGGGCACGGGTGCCTGATTATCTCGAGTAGCACGTATCCTCACCATCTGTGAGAGAATAGAAGATATAAGTTTAGAATTAGTGATGTCAAGATGTCGCACGACAAGGAAATCAAATGAAGTGAAAAATTTTCGTAACAGTTACATAGCCTCTCGTAGATAAGTACAGACGTCTTCGTACCGATCAGCGAGACTCTAATAAACATGCATTTATTCTGTGACTCTTATGATCCTAGAGATCTGATACCAACTTTTCACGACCCCAGTTCGCCCTCCATGAACATGTCGTGATAACACCTAGTCCCTATAACTAGGTAAGCCTAACAATGCGGAAAACAACATACCTTGCGGAATAATTAATTAAAAACTGAACAACTAAAAGAAAACTGTATATAAATGCCCGCTCTGCATATACAACTCAATAATGCGAAAGTCTACAATATCATCCCAAAACGCGGAAACTCACGGGAACACAGGCTAACGGAAAGTAAATACATTGCTCTAACTCCAGAATGTCTAAAACGAACAGTACGAAAGGAAAAGCTAACTGCTAAAGCTAGAATAGAAAAGAGACTCATGGTCTGCGGACGCGGCAGATGTACCTCGAAATCTCTACTAGATCTCTCCGCCTCGAGGATGATACGCCTGGGCAGAGCTACCTGGATCTGCACATGAAAAACATGCGCATAAAGGGCATGAGTACACTACAGCGGTACTCAGTAAGTGCCAAGCCTAACCTCGGTTGAGTAGTGACGAGGAAGGTTAGGGCCCTACTGAGATAAAACAAAATAAATGATAGAATAAGAAAAAAAAGTATAGATAAAGTCTACAACGAGGATCTAAACAGGATAAATAAGGAAATGGAGTAATACAAAAGCAGAAACAAGACAATACAAGGAAATGCTGCTCACAACAGGAATAATAACCAGGGATCTCTTGGTATCCCGAGGATCTCTTGGTATCATCACCGTATAAACGAGGGATCTCTTGGTATCCTCAATAGTAATTTGGAGATATCTTGGTATCCTCAATAGTTATATATATACATGTGCCAGGGATCTCTTGGTATCCCGCACTCTTAGTCCAGAACATATCACGTACAGGGGATCTCCCGGGATGCTGTCCCGTAGTCCCAAATTTAAAACATACAATATCAGCTCAAACAAATAAGAAAAATACTAAACTCGGAACAAGTAATAGTAAATTCTAGCCTAACATGCTTCACGGAGTACAAACAAGACAGTTTAAGCAAATAGGCAAGTAAGTCAACTAAACATGCTTCTCTAAGTTAACACAGGAAAAGCTTACATTTAGGATAAACAAATAAGCAAGAAAACTCAATTGAAATACTTTAAGTAAAAACGGATTCTTCAACAATTAGCTCAAGTACGTGCTTGTCACCTCACGTACGAGGCATTCAAATAGCAAATATCATGTCCTAAGGGAAAAGGTCCCCCACAGAAGGTTAGACAAGCCACTTACCTCGAACTGGCACAAAAATCAACTAGAAACCACGCGTTTGCCATGAGTATCCGACTCCAAATGGCCCAAATCTATTCAATTCAATTACATATCGTAAATAACATCTCAAGCAACTGATTATACTATTTAATTAAAGCTAAGGCACGAAATTAGATAAAATGACCAAAACGCCCCTCAGGCCAACGCCTCGGAATCGGATAAATTTTACATTTTCAGAACCCTCATACTTTCACGATTCTAACCATACAAAAATCTCCCAAATCAAACACCCACTCAAAACTCAAAATTTCGGACTAAGAAGTTTCTTTCAATTTTTTCCAATTTTTTATCCCCAATCCGAATTTAAATGATAAAATTAACCATAGATTGATGGAATATAACTAGAAAGAATTAAAGAAATATTACCCAATGATCTCCTCTTCAAAACCCTCTCAAAATCGCCATCTCCCGAGCTCCAATTTGATTTTTCTAACTTTTGAAACTAAACCCTCAAATTTCATATTTCAGTCCAGTGATTTCCGTTTCTGCGGTCCCGCTTATACAAAACATGTGCTGCTTCTGCAGCTTTTAATAAGACTCCATTTTCCGCATCTGCAGTCCCGCTCCTGCGGAACTAATATCGCACCTGCGACTTTCACTATGGGCCAGTTTCCGCTGCGGTCTTGATCTCGCAGATGCGGTTCCGCTTCTGCGAAAAATCCACCGCATCTACGGTAGCTGCTGAACCACCCTAAACCCGCATTTGCGGTTTCCTTAGCCGCATATGCGGTACTGCATGCGAAAATACCAGAAGCAGCAAAAATTTTGTCATCTCTCAACCTCAAAAATCCTTCCGCCAATCATCCAAAATCATCCCGAGGCCCTCGATGCCTCAACCAAAAGCACCAATAACTCCTAATACCTCATTAAAACTTGTACCAACTTTTAAATCACCTAAAACAACATTGGAAACTAGAATTAACTAATGATTTGAGCCTAAGAACTTCAAATTTTATCAAAACACGCTTTCGATCAAAACCTAACCAAACCTCGTCCAAATGATCTTAAATTTCACACACACATCCCAAATGACATGACGGAGCTACTGCAATTTCCGGAACCCCATTCCGACCCTTGGATCAAAAACTCACTATCGGACCGGAAACTTCAAAAATTCAAACTTCGGCATTTCAAGCCTAAATTAGCTACGGACCTCCAAAATACAGTCCGAACACGCTCCCGACCCTGAAATCACCCAACGGAGCTAACGGAACCATCGGATTTCCATTCCGAAACCATCTTCATACTGTACCGACTATGGACAACTTTCCAACACTTAATCTCTCATTTAGGGACTAAGTGTCCCAAAACTCTCCGAAACCCAACATCGAACATCCCGTCAAATCAAAGTAGCAGAAATGAATTAGGGGAAGCAGTTAATAGGGGTCGGGGCGTAAATTCTAAAAAAGACCGGCCGGGTCGTCATACTCCATGGGTGCAGAAGATAACATTTATGTAACTCAGCCATAAAATTTGGAGACTTCTCCAATTATTTTCATGGTGGCTACATATATAATCATCACAATCATAATAGGAGAAAAGTGATCCAGAAAAGTAAGAAGGAACTTACGAGCGTAATTTCACTTCTCCAGAAACGATGATCACCGGGCTCAGTCAGTTATCGAAAAAGAATAACTACGAATCTACTGTACCACCCCCCGTCATGATCATCTCAGGAATCAACAATGACTCGTTTACTTCGAGCATTAAGGGTAAACATCCCAGCACATAATAGCTTAGAAGAATAAAGATAAAGAAGATGGCAAAGAGTGAAGTTTACCAAAACCAAACTCAATAAGAAAAGGATGCAAATCAAAACTCTTCATACTATCGGTCTTATTTGATCTAAGTAAACATTAAAATAACGACAAAAGCTCCTCAATCACCGGATCAATTGCGAGTTGGAGCCCGAGAGTAAATGGGTATGTGCACCCGAATGAGTATCCTTCATGGTAGTTGGCTATTCGTTCGTTATCGTGAAAAGCTTCACTAGGGAAAAATTTGCTTTCCAGTGGTAATCCTTTAAAACAATGAAATATATATACATTGGTTTGATAAAACAAGGGTAATTGTCAACAGGATCGTTTCGACCATCCTTCTGACCACCCATCTTGTTTCATTGAGTGCAATCAATAACAAAGTTGAATTGTTTGGGTATAATCTCGAAAAATAAGGGTTCGACTATAGGTGCTGCAAATCCCCGATTTATCCTACTTATTCTTGAAAGAAGGCCTAGTAGTAGAGAAACCCCCTACTCTCTATGGAACAAAGACCGTAAAGTCTTCCTCCTCTTCTCCTAGACCTAACGAGAGCTTCGACGTTTGGTGACTCATCGATTTTAATAGCCCGATGAGGAGAAAGCGAAGAAAAGAGTAAAAGATGAATGGATACAATAAAATAGTAAGAGAAGGAAAGGTTTGAGGGCTTCGTATTCATAGGAGAAATATGGGAGAAATTCAAAAATAGCCAGATTTACCACTGGTCGTTGAAAAATAACCAAGTTTCAAAAGTTATTGAAATTTAGCTACTTTAATTTTGAGCGAAAACACTGTTCAAAATCCGAAAAAATACGTCCGCAAATTTTACGGGAGTTCCAGCATAAGTATGCTTGAACTCCCGTAAATTTTACGGGAGTTCAAGCATAATTATGTTGGAACTCCCGCAAATTTTACGGGAGTTCCAGCAAGTATAATTGTCCAGTATAATATACTGGAGTTTGGAGCACTGGTGCTCCAGTCTCCCGCAAATTTTACAGGAGTTAGCAAAGTATACCGGTCCAGCATAATATGCTGGAGTTCGTACACAAATGCACCAGAACTCCCGTATATTATACTGGACCGGTCCCTGTTGCAGCAAAATAGTGACTATTTTTCATTGACTTGGTAAACGCTGGCTATTTTTTATTGACCAGTGTAAAAACTGGCTATACCATGATATTTTAACGAGAAATATGCTATCATGAGCCTCACATATAGTTGTTAGTGCCTATGGAAACAATTGTAAATTGCCGAGCCAATCTAATTGCGCTACGTATCTCGAGCATTAAATGGAAGCGGCGCATGTCGCTTCATTATCTGTAGCATATCACTAAATACTCCTATAATTCTCACTAAAAAAGTTCTTTACCACTTTTCTAATAATTATTTGAGATTATCACGAAAGTGGAAGGATTATCTGTATTGTTAAAAAATAGTGTTATCATGTGGACTAATCGAGTCTTGAAACATATTAACAATATTAGTAGACTCCAGAAAAGATGAATCCGATATCAATCGAAGTTTAGAATTATTTAGTACCGACATTATTAATATCATAATTCTTAGTACCTGAATCGCTTATAATGAAACCATTCATGAGTCAAACACGAAGAATCTTTCATGGATAAGGAAAAGAAGGGAATCAGTCAATCCCCAGTAATAAGAAATTTGGTATAATTCCCCGATTAGTTACGAATTCATAGCCTAACGTGCAGAAAACACAATTAATGGGTGTAACGAGCAAGCGAGATATTATGGGAGTGATTATGGATAGTTTTACTATTTAAATGCATATTTTTCTTACACGAAATTATTCTTTTACACTCAAATCGCCGCAGTATTTCAGGCAAGTCAAGCAGAAAGAGATACGAAAGAAAAGCTACGTTTTTGGTAATAAATGTGAAATATTACCACAACCAAATTGATACACCTAAAGAAAACTAAAGCTTAAACCAACTTCTAGGAAGGGTGCTGGAATCATCTAGGCCTCAACTGGAAAAACTAATTATATAATCTATGTATTAACACTTGACAAACTCGAGCTCTCTTTGTACCTTGTATTGCATCTAGTCTATGCTTACTTTCCTTCCGTATCTGTTCTTTAACAAAACTGATATTTACATTAATGTTTCCCAATTCTTGGCCTGCCAAGTGTGGTATATCACAGCTCCCTATACTGCCATGATCACCTCCTTCTTTAATTGTCTCTAGTGCCTTTGTTTGATCCAGCTTATTGTTTTTCTCGCCCCATACCTCTGTAACTCAATTCCTAGTCATGCTCACACCTCTTCCCTTAATTCAGTAACCTACGAACATTCAGAAAGTAAATGTTTTTGAGTTTTAGTCATCCCCTCCTCATAAACAGCATGCATCTTCATTCACTCGTACTTGATATCTCTTGAGTCTTTCCTTAGTCAATAGTCTCTCATGTCTGGCTAACCAAACTATGAATCTATATATGCTTTGGTTGCATAAGCCTGGTCCATATTGAATCAGCTTCATCATATCCCCTATTAAAGCATTATAACTCATAGTTATAGAGTAAGCTCCATTTTTTGTCAGTAGATATCTGACATCCTGAGACCAGTTCTTCATTCCCAACTTGAGTGAGTTGAGCTTCTTCCAGTACCAGTTGCAGTTAAGAGGTGGTTGGTGATCCCATATATTCGCATCAGTCTTCATATACAAACCATGCACTCATTCACCCAAAGTATATCATGCTTCATTGCTAGTTTCCATAGCAACTTCCCCACTGATGTCATATTCCATTTCCTATTGGAACAGACTTTGTCCCATGCAACCAGTTCAATAGAGCTGCCCCATATATAATACATACACTTCCTATCCACCTCCTTTAATACACTTTGAGATAAAATAAAGATAGCTTCCCGAAAATTATAAATTAAGAACAACATTGCATTGATAATTTGTGATCAACCAGCATAAGACAGTTGCTTTGACTAATAAGTAGTGTTAATCCTGGTAGTTATCTTCTTCACCAATTGATGATAGTCCATTTTGCTCCATTTCTTATAAGACAATGGCAAACCCAGATATCTAATTGGTAGAGTTCCTATTGAGAATCATGTATAAGTCAATATCTTCTCCTTTTTAGAATTTGCCATGCCTGCCGGGAAGATGTTTGTTTTATCTACATTGGCCACTAATCCTGTCACATTACTGAAGTGATGTAGAATCTCCATCACCCTTCGAATTGATTGAATATTTACTTTACAAAATATTATTAAGTCATTTACAAATATCAGATTTGTCATTTTTAAATTATTACACATTGGACAGAATTTGAAATCTATGATCTCAATCATCCTCTTCAATATTCTAGCAAGATATTCCATAACAAGTACAAAAGGCAGTAGTGAGATTGGATCTTCCTGTCGCAACCCTCTCTTTCCTTCATAATATCCATACCCTACTCAATTTACTTTCACCAAGAATTTTGTTGATGTGATGCACACCATGATCAATTGGATAAATGAGACTGAAAATCCATACCCTGTCAGAGCTTACTCTATGAAATCCCAACTAACCATACCATAAGCTTTTCTCAGGTCAATCTTCATCAGATACCTTGGTGAAGTCTTTCTATTATAATGTCTCATTAAGTCATGGGAGATTAGAATGTTGTAAGTTAGTGCTCTTCCTTTAACAAAGCTTGCTTGATTTTCTGCAACCAGTGAAGATGGTGTCCTCCTCGGTCTTTTACAGATTACCTTAGATATGCATTTGTATAGTACATTGCAGCAAGAAATAGGTCTAAATTGGATTGACATTTATGGCACGCCTATTTTAGGAATCAAGGAGATCATAGTTGCATTGAGCTGCTACAGAAGTTTAGAATTACTTCGAAATTCCAACACTACTTCAGTCACATCCTCTCCCACAATTGACCATGCTTTCCTGAAAAATCACTACCATATCCATCAGGCTCAAGGCTCTTTGTACTGTTAATTCTAAATATAACCTCTTTGATCCTTTTTATTATATTGCCTCACCAATTGCAATTGTTCTTCCACTTTTAATGTATGACCATTTCTCAGGAAACTCCCAAAAGCTTTTATCCTTCCCTATACCTTTCTCCCCAACAATTCATGATAGCAGTCCATAAAGACCATAGATATCTCCTCTGGATCATGCTACATTATCCCATATTTATCTTGTATTTGAGTGATTTCTTGTTGGAGCTTCACGTGTTTGATGATAGAGTAGGAGTGCTTGTTGTTATCATCACCTAATTTGATCCATGTAGCTTTACTCATTTATTGTAGAAACATCGCTGCTAACATATTGGGATATACTATTAACCATGAGGTTTAGACATAGTATTATATTTCATTCTTTATGAAATAATTATTTATTTAATTTATTCAATTCAATAAAGTACTATTTTAAATAAATCATTTGTTACATGTGTGTCCTTTTAGTTATGTAGTACACAATTTAGGGTATGGAGTCTTAGCTCATGCACAGAAGATTAAATTGTTGGTTCTCATAATTAATAAACTATGTTCACAATCAAAGATATTGTTGGACAAAATATCTTGATGATTGTAGCACAAGATTATTGTATAATTTGTCTTGATTATGGGAGTAGTTTTACTCCAACTTCTTGTGCTAGTATACTCAGTGTATATTGAACGGACCAAGTAGAGAAAAGATATTTTTGTACTGAATATATAAAATATTTTCTCTAATTCATTAAATGAGCTTATACTCCTAATCTTGATATAATTATTATGATCAATGTAATTTGTTTATTGTTTTGATTTATCAAAAGGTACGACTCTATTTAGAGTTAGTATATGCCTAATAGATTGGACAATAACGAATAACATTTGTGAATAATAATTAGTTGATAGAATCTATGACTCAGTTTCCCTTTATGTAAGCTTATAAGTTTTCATGTGAAAACCCCGCTGGTGGATTTTGTATCCGTCACATGAAATAGTTTAAGCGGAATTATAAAGGATTTAATTAGTTAATTGAATTAAATTTTCAGTGATTTAATTTAATTAACTGGTATTTGAAATCTTAACACGGGGAGTTAAAATAAGTGTTGATGAATTTTTGAAATTCATATTGAGGAGTTCAATTGCAGTTTTTTAGTGGAATAAATTGCAATTAATTATAGTAAGAATTAATTCATGCTAATTTTGAATTAATACTATAATTAGTAGCGTCTTATTATTTATGTTGTCCCTGCTATACCTAGTAAAAACCTAGAGAGACTTGGGTAAAAGTAGCTTGGGAGAAAAGTTATCTTTTTGAGTTAGAGTAGGATTATGCTTGTAGAATCCTTCACGTTTTTGAGCCCTATTATGGCTTAATTTCGGGTCTATTAAAGGAAGACTAGTTTCACCTAATTAATTACCTTTCAGTTGTATTGTTCTTGCCCACCCAATAGCAGATTCGTCCAAGGTTTTACTAGGCAAATAGCAGAAGACTGCAGCCCTGGATTCTTGCTGCTTGTAAGGTTTGTGAAACTACTTCAAGAGGTTAGTGCTTCTAATCTCGTTATTATTGCATTGTCTAGTTCACATGTATTTGATGCCTGGATAGTATGCTTGCTTCCGCTGCGCATGATCTAACACTACGTAGGATGAGCTTTTGAATTTCCTGTACTGTTCCATTTTCTCCTTTTGCAACTCACAAATCTAAAGGTTCTTTTGCAAGTCTTGTTGTATTTGGTGCAACTTATATATGTCTTCATCTGCTTCAGTTAGTATATTTCTTAAACGCTACTTGTTGAGCTCTTTTAAACTCTTTTCATCATTTCAAGCTTCCTCACTACCTGCAACGTTTTATGTGCCCCCTTTGGTACTTCCCATACTAACTTGACTTACATCAGAAAATATGAATGGATAGATCATACATTACAATATTTGAATGGCTTCCTGATGCTTGGTGTGACACTGAGTGGCTCTATTTTCAATGGGCAATGATCACTAGTCCCCTATGTTAAGTAGTTAGCAATGTAGTGAGGCATATGTAATAGCCAATCATTGTTTATAAATACCCAGTCTATCTTAGAAAATATCATGTGCTCCCCTTGTTTATCACTCCAAGTGTATATACTTCCTTTGGATGGTAACTCCAATAGTTCACAGTCTTTTACACACCTTTGGATATTCACTACTTAAATAACTGAAACAGGAGTCCTTCCCTTTGTATATGTCATGTTCAAAATGGAGTTGAAGTCCCCCATAATGACCCAATGACATTGACAGCTCCTACTCACATCTTCAAAATCCCTCCACAACTCCTTCCTTTCTTCTCTGGTATTATATGCATACACGAATGTCATCATAAAATGCATATGTAGTCCCACATGTTGCACCTGACAGGTGATAGCTTGTGCATTTTCATTTTAAGTAACAAACATGATAGTAGTCTGGTCTCCGAGTCAACCAAATTCTACCATTATAATGAAATTCTAAATTTGAAATATAATTCTTGCCAAGAAACATTTCTGACTTGCTTACTTTTCCCTACTCTACTAGTTTCAGGCATGTCCAGCATTTGAAAAGGATTTGCCTGCTCCACTTGCTTGTTCTTTTTTGGCTCGTGCTTACTTATGTTTAATGGAGAGTTCCAGATAGACTCCTTTCCTGGAATCACCTCCTTCATCTTACTTTCATTTCCTTTTTTGGTCCTTTCCTTATTAATTGTTGGTCCCTTCCCATCTTTTGGATTCTGCTTGTCACCATTCTTCCTCATATCCTCATTTATTGCTATGTTACTTGGCTCCTTGTCTTGTTGTTTCTTTGTTGGAGACTCTACCTATGCCTTCTTCCTTGTGCAGTATTCCTCAGCCTAACCATATTTCTAGCAGCCTTTGGCTTCTAGTCATATTGTACCTACTACTTCACCAAATTTCCTTTTTCATTTTCGAAAAAGATCTTGTCGGGTATCAATGCCTACCTAATCAATAATCTTGCAAAATTCAACCTCATTCTCTTCTCACTGTTATGGTCTACCATTATAGGTTTTCCAATCAGGCTGCCAATCTTGCTTAGACCCTTAGGACTCCAATACTTAAAGTCAACTCTCGGCAGCTTAACCCATATAGGCACTATATATAACTCCTCCCTTGTGAACGCCATGTCCGGATTCCAAGCTTTTACTATGAAAAGTTTGTTGTCAAAATGGTAAATACCCCCTTGTAGTACCTCATTCTTCCCTAATTCAGTATCAAATCTTACCAACATAATCTCATTCTTCAGCATAGACACCTTATTAATGCCATGTTTTGCCCAAAGCCTTTGGACACCTTTGGACAAATCCATTCAAAATAGCAAATGGAGGGTGAGCCCCAAGGACACAGCAAACTACTGCATTCCTCCAATATATAATTTCAGAATTAATAACATCTAAATCAATTTAACAAACTGATATCTCACTATGCACTAGTGATGTCAAAATTTTCCCAAATAGATGACTTCTTTTCAAGATCTGAGTCTGCTTCGACCTCATCTGCCCAGGACAATTTAGGAGGTCTAGTTGAGGCCTGAATTGATGATTTTTATCCCTGAATATGCGATGATACCTGCTCTCCATGGTGGAGATCACTCATTTTGATTGGTGACATGACTATTCCATTGCCTTGTCATGCTACTGTTCCATTGAGTACTATGGACTCCTGTTCAATTTCTTCTTCCTCCTTTGGAATGATTCCTGCTGATTTTTTTGTTGATTTCCCTTCCTCTGTTTCATTGCTATCTCTTGTGCATTCGCTTGAGCCATTAGCATCTTCTAGGTGGGTACACACACTCTCTTTCCAGCCATGGTGACACAAGTTAAGATATCTTGCACCTAGAGAAAAACATGCCATCGTCCCTTGATCAAAGCTACTTTGATCAATAAGAATTCTCTTCCCCTTTCTTTAATTATTTGGTTTCCCTTATGTTTGAGCAAATAAATGTTAAATTAATTAGTAACAGAATAATGGCGTGGATCTCAGTTGAGCTTAATAAATCCTAGATCAAATAAAAAAAAAGTCTTGTATAGTGAGAAGAGATTAAGAGCATTAATTAGTGGGTTTAATATACCAAGATTGACGAAATATGTCATATCATAAATGTTCAGTAAATGCAAGAAATGACAATGGTTATAGTATAAGGGAACTGTCATCCAATGATTGTATGATTGGGTGCCTCTTCCTTCTGATGACATGAAAAGGTATGCAGTTGATATGAATGCGGAATCTTTGAGATTTATGGATGAAGGTTGAATAACATGTGCTTGAATAAAGTGAATAAGACAACTCTTTTGTATATTCTTCCATCCACTTTACAATATGTTTCTTGGTTCTCAAAAAGGCAGCCCCCTCTTGGTTCTCTCTCTCTTCTTATTTATAAGTGTCATTCCCCAAAATAAACTCTAAAAAGTACAACATAGAGAATATCCAAAGGAATATTCTTTCTGTCTATTACTCAGTTTAACTTACCGCTGCTACTCTATCTCGGCTACCCGCTTCTAATCGTCCGCCTTTATTTGGACGACCGTCAGTCGTTATATCGTGGCCGACCCTGTCCTACGTCCTGCTTATCCATTACTGTTTCTATTAAATTTGTATCGACACAGTTAGTCCATCTGCTTGTTGAGGTTGTACCCATGCACGTCCTCAATAAGCGGACATAGTTCATTTCTGTTGAGGGAGAATTTGGTTGCTAGATTATGTCGGGTTGACCAAGATCTACAAAGCGATACGTAACATCCTGCGAAACCCTAATTGATGTGGTTATCAAGATATGACGTCACTCCCACGCGCGTCATCATTACGCATCATCCCGAGACAGCATCTAAGTGCTTGTCGCTTTGGGTTTAACGCCATTATCATTCTTCTGCTTTGTTTCTTGTGCCATCCAGCCCTATAAATAGGTGAGGGTTTCATTTTTTTAGGAACTTTTTTCCATTTCCTTCCTTATGTATATATTATCCCCCTTTGATCATCTTTCTCAATTCTTTAGCTATGTTCTTGTAGTCCTGCTTCTCGTCTTCTCGTTTAGTCATTGTTCCTCATTTTAGTTTTACTAACACACCTTCTATTACCAAGTTGCCTCGAACCTACCGTGCACACAATGAAGTTTCCGACGCCAATCCATTATTAGTGGCCCCTCCTTCCTGTGGCGAGGATATTGCGGCTGAGGAGGGTGAAAGTTTCCCCACCGTAGAAGAGATACTCCCCAGAAACCCTATGTCCAGGAACGATTTTGATAAGGAACCTACTCCTTCTCCTGTTCCGGTAATCTCTGAAACTGGGATATCTCCGATAGATGAACTCCGGTCTACGTATAACATTCCTCCTCATGTCGAGATGGTTCCGGCTGGGAGGGATATCATGGAGGTCCACAGACTGGGATATTGTGCTTTTTATATGTATCCTTATGTGATTGGTCATACCCTCCCTCTTCTTCCCCTGGCGGAGGAGTTCTGTCGATTTTACGAAGTTTGCCCGGCACAGCTGTCTCCGTACTTGTATAGAATCTTTCTGGTTCTAACGAAGTATGCGGAGTTGTCTCGGTATGAGATCGGCATTTACCACCTTTTACATTTATTTTCCCCGAGTTGTCATAGGGGTACCATGATAAATCTGCGACATCACGGGACCAGGGGATTGGTGGTTGGAACGGATGACAGGGCAAGCCGGAAGTTTTGGCACAAGTATTTTTTCATCAAAATGGAGTGCTTGGTGTCGGACCCCGCCAGATTTCCAGAGCAGTGGAATCACAACCGTAGGTGCGTGTGATGTACGCTTGTTATTTATTTTTGTTCTTTTTGATTTTTATTCACCTGTGACCTTTTTGTACAGTTGAGAGACGTGCACCCTTTCCCGTCGTCGGTATTGAGGATTGGGTATCTCGCATGCTACCTCATATGGTGGGGATTCGAGATTGGGCCGCTTTCTTCAAACGCTTCGGAATGAAGGTTCTGTTTGGTAATTGTTTCTTTGCTCCGACCTTTGGTTGTTTACTGTCGTTTATTGATACGACTTCTTTATGGTGATAGGTCGTCGGATTTCCAAAAAGAAGGATCCAGTCTCGGCGTTTTGCTAGGTAGTTGCATCGGCGGGGATGCAATTTACTTTAGTTAAGTTCGTTCACTGAGGTCGTACTCACACCTTACCAACAAGGAACCCTCCTCGTGACGTCGTTGTACGATACGCAATCTCTTCTCGGCCTACCTACCACCTCATAAATGAGTCTTCCAACGAGAATGAATCGCCGTCGAGAAAGAGGATGAGGGTGGAGCTTGGGAAGGCAGTTGCCACCAATCTTGAAAAGAGGAAAATCGCTCCTTCGAGAGTGGCGTCTTCTCCTAGGTCAGGCACAGGGGCCATTTTTTATGGCGGACACCATTTTGGCGGGGAGTTCCCCTAGGGTATGTCAAGGTGGGGGATCTGTACGATCTGTTGAAGGTGAGGTATCATCTACTGCCGAAGGAGATGGAGCAGTGCATACGGAGGACGATAGTTCAGGCTCGGACATCGGTCCCGAAGATGTGCGAGCTTTCTTGGAGCGACATACTCGCGTGAAAGTGAGGACGGAGGGTCCGAACCAGTATATAGTCATCCCCGTGGATTATGACCTATTGGCAAACTTCGAGTAGGCAGGATCAGTGTTTGCCCCTTTATACGCCGCTTCCGAGAGCATGACGCTTAACGCAATGGGTGATGCGGAGTATTTCCGGTATGCTTTACGGGTAAGTGTTTTTCTCTCTTCTTTTTGTTTTTGGATTCGTTTTATATGCGTAATCTACCTAAAGTGACATTCTTTCCTCTACTTGTCAGACTCTCATCATGGAGATCGAGCGCGATCAGAGGGATAACCGAAGAACAGCCATTTTCGGGAAGGTGGACTCTAAATACAAAGAGTACCGCACCAAACATCGTGCATTGGCTGATGTCTTCACTTAAGACAACAATTTTCAGTTGTTTCGTGACGTGCTTAAGCAGAAGGAGGAAGAGTTGGCGTAGAAGGTTGATGAGCTGAAGGGATGAAGAGCTGATGAAGGCCATTGGCCGATGCAGGGAACTTGAGGCGACTCTTTTGAGGCCAAGGAGGATGAGTTTGAGGTGAGCAAAGGGGTGATGGCCGAGAACGACAACCTTCAAGCACGGGTGACAACCTTGGTTGAGCTTGGTCGAAGAGAGGTAGAGGTTGTTGATCTGAGGGGCAAACTGAATGTTACGACTGATGGATTGGATCGTGATGAAAAGGGCAGGGTGACTGCTGTATATGATGTACCGGCTCTGGAAGATGCCCTTCGTGTTTGTAGGTCTGAGCGAGACAATGAGAAGGAGACATTTTGCATTCAAGGTAGCGAGGCGGAGGAAAGGATCCAAGATCTGGAGGCGGAGTTGTTCGTGTTGAACAAACAAGTTGTTGCTTTGAAGGCGGAGGAGGTGCGACGGTAGTCGTAACCCTCCATGTCTCATACCTCAATTGATCCCGTCGTGCCGCGGGAGTTGTATGAGATGTGGGTTCATGTCGAAGCTCAACTTGACGTGTACAAGTCCCTGTAGGCTAACGGGAAGGTTTCCAAGGCAAAACTCGAGGGTGTTCGTGTTAAAGCACGTGCAACCCGTGAAGCCTGCAATTATGATCCCGGTATGCCCGATGGGGATGATGTCAATGATGATGATGCGGACAGGCTCGCCTTCGATTCTTGGTATAACGAGGAGTATGCCGTGGGGGATAACGCAACGTATGGTTGTTGTATTTATTTTGTTTTGCTTTGTTGATTTTGTGATGGCGTCTTCGATCCCTTTGTAAAAAGTTTTTCTAATACAACAGTCGTAATGGAATGATTACCTTTTTATTATACACTTCTGAATTGTTATTTATTTGTTGTGAGGGGGTCGCCGACTTTTTTGCCGCTTGTGTATAATGTTTTGGGCGTAGTCAATTGTAGATCTTAGTAATTTGAGATTGAATGTTAAGTGATTCGAGCGAGGCCGAATGTTAAGTAATTCGAGCGAGGCGGAATGTTAAGTGATTCGAGCGAGGTCGAGTGTCTTCTTTCGGCGATGGCCTTTGGTTGTGGGGGTGTTATTTCGAGTTTAAAGTCGAAATGTTAACCCGTTGTAATTCAAGCTAGGTCGAATGTTTTATTTTGGCGATGGACTTTGGCTGTAGGGGTGTTATTTTGAGTTAAGGTCGAAATGTTAACCCGTTGTAATTCGAGTGAGGTCGAATGTTTCCGTTTGGCGATGGCCTTTGGCACTAAGGGTGTTATTTCGAGTTTAAGGTCGAAATGTTAACTCGTTGTAATTCGAGCAAGATCGAATGTTTTATTTTGGCGATGGCCTTTGGCTGTAGGGGTGTTATTTCGAGTTTAAGGTCGAAATATTAACCCATTGTAATTAGAGTGAGGTAGAATGTTTTCTTTTGGCGATGACCATTAGCCGTAGGGGTGTTATTTCGAGTTTAAGGTCGAAATGTTAACCCGTTGTAATTTGAGCGAGATCGAATTCTTCTTTTGGCAATTTCCCTTGGCCGTAGGGGTGTTATTTCGAGCTAAGGTCGAAATATTAACCCATTGTGATTCGAGACATCCACTCCGTTGCCCCATTAGAAGCTTTCCTGAGAACCCGATTGAATTGAAACTCGGGTGAGGGAAATAATGGATGACTTGACGTGTGTCCTCTTTCAAGAGTTGTGGTATTTGAGGTGGGCGGCATTTCAATTATTTGGTAGTGGTTTTCCTTCCATTATTTCTAGTTGGAATGCTCCTTTTCTCGCTTGCCCGTGCGACGCTTGTGTTCATGTTTAAACTAGAAACAGAGGGTAAACCAAAATAAAATTTTCCATACCTCAATCCAACCAGTCGAGGAAAGGGGGCGGGGGGTTTGTAGTGTTGCTTGCTCTGCCTGGTGTTTTAATGGTTGATGGAACGGTGGTTTTAGATCCGACGGCCATGTTCAGCTCCGTTCTTTTATAGCAACGTCTAAGCTTTGCCTGGGTTTGGCTCGCCTCACTTGCTGCAGTGTTAAAATTGAATCCCGTATGATCTCGTTCAATTCGTACCCATAACAAGGGAGATGTGTCATACTTCATTCATGGACCATCCGATGTGTGGGGGAATGTGAAAATAGGGCAGGGTGTGCCCATTCTTTCAAAGGATTGCTCAGTAAGTTGTCGTCATCTCATAAAGGGTGGGGACATGGGTTAATATACAAGGTGAGTGTGTCAAATGCTGATCTAGTCATGCCAGATGACCATGATCATATTTTGAACGTGCATATGTCATGCTAGATCCATCGCTACTGGCGAGATGCGGTTTTTTGCGTGGATATTGATTATAACTTCTACTTTTATGTAGCAGCCTGATCTAGATTAACATGTAAGGTTTATTTGCCACTCTATGGAGTGGGGTGGTTACATTTCGCTGATTTTAGATATGAAGGAAACTACGAAATTTGACTATGAAATTTCCACAACCGCCACCAAATTGTTTGAGAAAATAAATGCTAAACTAATGTAACAGGATAATGGGGTGGATCTCAGTTGAGCTTAATAAATCCTAGATCAAATAGAATGAAAGTCTTGTATAGTGAGAAGAGATTAAGAGCATTAATTAGTGGGTTCAATATACCAAGATTGACAAAATATGCAATATCATAAATGTGCAATAAATGCAATAAATGAAACTCCCTCCGGTTCAAAATAAGTGATTTTTTGGCCTTTTTCTTGTGGTACAAAATAAGTAATTTTTCTAGATTTCAAGAATGAATTAATTATTTTTTTCCTACATTGTCCTTGGAGTAAATAGTGTTGGAATATGCGTTAGGAGTGTTTATGTGAGATAGTAAAGATTAATATGGTCAATTCCATTATTTATTAATGCTAAAAGGTGGATTTCTTTATATCTGGGAAAACATTCAAAAAATCACTTATTTTGGATCGGAGGGAGTAATGGTTATAGTATAAGGGAACTGTCACCCAATGATTGTATGATTGGGTGCCTCTTCCTTCTGATGACGTGAAAAGGTATGCAATTGATATGAATGCGGAATCTTTGAGATTTATGGATGAAGGTTGAATAACATGTGTTTGAATAAAGTGAATAAGACAACTCTTTTGGATATTCTTCCTTCCACTTTACAATATTTTTCCTGGTTCTAAAAAAGCCATCCTCCTCTTGGTTCTCTCTCTCTTCCTATTCTTAAGGGACTTTCCCCCAAATAAACCCTAAAAAGTACAACATAGAGAATATCCAAAGGAATATTCTTCCTGTATATTCTTGAGTTTAAGTTTGGAAAAATCTCACTTTATACCCATTAAATTCAAACTATTTAGAATACCCATACCTCAATAATAGATTTCTGAGAAATAAAACATTTTACAGTACTTTAAATCTAATTCCTAAAAGGAATAGAATTAGAACAAAAACTCGGAAATGAAGTGCTCCAAAGTAGGATCGGGATGAGGAATTCTGTCGTATGCTTCATCGAAAACAACTGACACCTTTTACCCAAAGCACATTCAGATTACATTATTTAGTCTCTAATTAAATGTAGCTAATATTGTTCTTTGATGTGTAGATTGTACCTTTGATACTGGTTTTTGGAGATTTTTTGTACAAAAATTTAAATCCACCATTGACGGACCTTGAAGTTTGAAACTCATAACTTGGTCTGTTTGAGTTTTTAATTGTTTTGATCCAATCCTGTATGAGTTAGTTTGGAAAGTTGAGTGGAGGTTGTAGCTAAAGTTTTAGTCAATTTGGTGGAGATTTTATAGTAAATTTTAGAAATTTGGGTTGATATATAGTTAAACCAGAGAAGACGGCGAATTTGTATTGTATACCCAAATAGTATACAAATATACCATTTTAGTATACAATTCATTCCAACTATATACCCTATTAGTATAGCTATATACTATATTGGTATCATATGCTAGTTGAATTATTTTTTGATTGTATTAGCTGCATTTAATTGGTACAATATTTGATTTTCTTTTAATAATAGTAATATAGTACAATATCTTGAAATACCTTATTATATTAATATGTAGTACACTATTTTTTATTTTTCTCTTTATGCATGTGTGTTATGTAATAGTAGTATAGTCATATAGTTGCCGAAAATTAACTAGTAAAATTGTATACCATGTTGGTATAACTATATGCCATATTGGTATCATATGGTAGTTTGAACATTGTTTTTGGTTGTTTTAGCTGCATTTTAAGTTAATTCTATTATGAAATTATTTATATCAACATGAGTTGCAATAATGCTAGAATTCTTGTGTGCTGATAGACATAAGTTATGTGTATTAATAGTTTTTATACTTATATGCAATTATTGGAACGACCCCATATAACTATATACCCTCCTAATATACGAAATGAGCAAGTTCTTTTGCGAATATTTATCTTGCAATACGAGCATATAATTTTCTCATACTTTTATTGCATCCTTTAATGTTTTGGTAGAGTAGTATAGTCGCAGATAGTTGCAGCAATATTCTAGAGAAATCATATGCTCTGTTGGTATACATATATACCATATTGGTATTACATGATACTAGAAGTCTTTTTCGCTACTTATACTTTTGTTCTATTTTTTAATATTTTATTATCATTTTTATTCTAACTAGTATATATGGAGATTTGGTTGTTGTAGATTATGTTTTCTTGCTCTATAAATGGTTGTATTACTGCTAATGGTAGAGTGTGTATTGATATTTATAGGGAAGGAGATCAAGGTTTGCATGGCAATCACGTGTTGATTCTTATAATTTGATTATGTAATTTATGGTGCTCAACAACAGTCAATGTGATATTCAGTGTATTAGATCAAGTGACAACTGATATTATTTCAGTTTAATAATTGATTTTAAAAAATGAGAAAGAAAATCAAATAAAAGGTATATTGTACTAGTTATATTAAAAAAATATGAACAAATATTTACTATATCAATTATTTTTCTTATTATATAAAAAAAAAATAATAAAAAAATAGTAAAAACGATAAATGAAATTAGATTATGAAGAGAAAAAGAATATTAAAAAAAAGTTAAATGAAATTAGAAAAGAAAAAAGGAAAAAATAAGAAGAAAACGAGAAAAAAGAAAAGCAGAAAAGAAGCATAGAAATAAAAAAGAATTGGAAAATAAAGAAAAAATTCCCTACAAAAACTACTATGGGTAAGAAATGTAATTAGTTTATTGGTAGAAAAATAAATGGATAGACAAGGGTAAATAGTTTTATTTTTGTGGGTAACTGTGTCAAAACCCCTTTAAGTTACCGTTGCTACTCTATCTCAGCTACCCGCTTCTAGTCGTCGGCCTTTATTTGGACGACTGTTAGTCGTTGTATCGTGGTTGATCCCGTCCTACGTCATGCTAATCCATTACCGTTGCTATCAAATTTGGACATATACACCTTATTTATTATTTTCAAAAAAAAAAAATTATCATTCATATTTGGGAAAGTACATTAAATAGATTGTTGGTGATACATTCAATTGATTTAACATATTAAACTAAATTTAAACTAAATAAATTATCTCATTTTACTTGCTAATGTCATTAATGATTTTTAATATTGTTTTCGCCCACCAATAGGGCTGCTTATCGGGCGAATTGGATGGTTATTTACTTTTAACGGTTTAGGTTATCGGCTTTTAAATGTATTAATTCGCTAGCCACCCGATAAGATATCGGGCGAATTGGTATCGGCTTAACTCTTATCGGCGGTTATCGAACGGTTTATCGGCCTAATTTCTTACTCATCTGTGATTTTGCCTCGTGCTTATGCAGTACATTTCATGCTTCTTGCAATTAATATTTCATCACAGAAAAAAAGAATGTTAATGGTACTCAATATTTCTTAATATTCATATTTTATGTCAAAATCTCATATGAGTAAGAAAATTGACAGAATATTTTAAGTGTCAGTTATCCCGAAAAAGAATATTTGTTGTTGGCAAATTAATAAACATATGGAGTATTAGGTAGACTAAGCCAGCTGCTAGCACGCCTCTTGCAGGATTTTTATAGTGTATGTAACACATTTTTTTTTTGCATAAGTCTGACAATTGCTGTGGTGCTAGATCTACATAGTTAAATTTAATATCTTAAACCCAAATTCAATACTTTAAGATGTTTCCAACTTAGACTTCTTTATGTGGTGCTAGATCAACAGTAAAGTATACTCATGAAATATCCAACGACCATCTCCACAATTATTGAAGCTTTAACTGGCTAATTCGTGTTAAAAATATATCACATGACAACTACGTCGAACTAGAAATCAATCGGGACTCTCTTAAGTTCTATATATCATTTGGTTATACAAACCTTTTCGTATTTTTGGTATTTACAGTTAAAGCCTAAAATTTTTAAAAAATATTTAAACGGTTTGTTTAGACTTCTGTTGTTTACAAAAAACGGTCTGTTTAGATATATATATATATATATATATATATATATATATATATATATATATATATATATANCCCCAAACCGATAAGTCGTTAATGAAAAAATTTCAATTAATTCTCCATCCGTTAAACTATTAACCCGATATCAATAAGGCATTAAGCTTAGATTTTGGTTCGATTTTAAACACCCCACAAACCAAATATAAACATTTTCTAATGAAAAAAGCTCCGCATCATACGAACTGTTTGGATGATATTTTATTCAAAGGACAAAAACAACGTGAATTTTTTATTTAACTCGAAAATGATAAATTGGTTAGTTGAGTGGTTATCCTCAGTCGAAAAGATACGAATAGATACACGGCACGAAGTCCAAAACAAAAGACCCCGTTGTCTGTGTGTGTGCGCGTAGTTAGTTGATAGACCAAACTTCTCAGCTCAGCTGGATATCGTATGCTCCGAAACCAATGGCTAATACTACTCCCCCCAATATTACAAACTCCGTTGGTATCGGAATCCGAATCCGCAGCAATTTAACGGCCCGACCCGCCTCCATGGCCGCATCTTCAGCTCTGTCAACTGCTGTCCGAATACCAACCGGTCTATTTGTCATTAACTCCGGTTCGAGTCGACGTGGAGCCGCTCGAGTTGACTCATTTAACGGTCATTTGACTCGCAGCCGTGCCGGTGCGACCTCTTTATCAGCTCGAGCCTCCTCAGCTGCCGCTGCAACCGTGGAGCCGGTAGAAACTGGTTCTTCAGGTAAACTTCTGTGTATATTTCTGAATTAGTATATTTTTTGAGCATTTTGAAACTCCGCCTAGAGGTCCAATTTCGGGTCAAGCCAGAAGTTTTTGGGTCAGCAGACTAAAAATAGTCAAATTATGATGATAGAGTGAAATGGATATAGAGGATTTGATTGAATTGAAGTCAAACTTGAAGAAGCATAAGTATAATCGAAATTGCATTTGTATGATAAAAAGATGCTGGTACATAATGCAGCATGAAATAGTTATTGAGTTAAATTTGTATAAAAAGAAATTTTTTATGCTATCAGCTCACCAAAGAATATCTATAGGTAAGCCTCCTTAGACCTTATAAAAAAAATAGTTAAGCCTCCCTAGAATGTGGTATTTGTACTTGCTGGCTGCTGCAACAGGTATAAGTGAGTGACCTGATTGTGTAAAAAATTCCTTACAGTGTACATAGCTTATACTCATAGTTATTTTGGCACAGATACTTGAGAGAAGTTTATCCATCTCACGCTTCTTCCTTATTTTCTTGCTCCATCATACAGCTACTATGCTGTTATATTTTGTATTTTTAATTTGAGCTGTTAGCTTGTCAGCAGTTCAGCAATGTGTAGTATAATTTTGAGCATACAGATGTGTTTTGTTTCTTTGCAGCTCAGGGTATCGAGAACTTGGTAATAATAGGATCAGGTCCAGCTGGATATACAGCAGCAATTTATGCTGCTCGGGCCAACTTGAAGCCTGTAGTGTTTGAGGGGTTTCAGGCAGGTGGTGTACCAGGCGGGCAGTTGATGACAACAACTGAAGTAGAAAACTTTCCTGGATTTCCTGAGGGGATAACTGGCCCTGACCTAATGGATAGGTACAAGAAAAGCTTTTGGGCCTTTATTCTCGTTCATCTATTAAAAGTCTCCTTGGTTATAGACAAAAGGTTTGAACACTGAGAAATTATGTAATTTTGCTAGGATGAGGCGACAAGCTGAGAGATGGGGAGCTGAATTGTATCAGGAAGACGTTGAATTTATTGATGTGAAGAATACTCCTTTTACTGTCCAAAGTAGTGAACGTAAGGTGATGCATCCTTTAGTTGCAGGTTGCTCTGTCTAGGTTTTGTTATAGCTGCTTCAATATTTAATTCCCATCAAATTGTTTACCTTTTCTGAATTGGAGCTTTGATCTTTATTAATTTATACTGATGATTTAACTAATTTGATGGGGTAAATAATATAAGGATGGCTGCCATTTGTCAAGACCCCAACGATCTTTTCTTCTCTTCTTTAGTGTCACTAAGGTTGGTTACATCTTTGGACTAATTAACAGTTCATATGTATTTGTCAAGTTTGTAATATGTTCTTAAACGAGTGCCCGGGAAAATTACAGTTAGATGCTAAACTTAATCATTCTCATTTGGTTTTCTCTTTATTTCAAGAGTTCTAAAAGATGTTAATGTGGCAGAACAAGATACCTCTCAATTTGCTGCAATTTTTTCTGGATAAGGTCAATTTCCTCTATTGTTATAGAGAACCATGCTATTAATCTTGATCTTCAAAATACCTTAGCCATGGTATAAGAGTCTGACTTGTTCTTTGTAATTTTGACGTGTGAAAGAAAGAGCATCCTTGGGTTTTTACCTTTTCCATGTGAAATAAAGAACATCTTTAGTTTTATTTTCCGACTAGAATCCCTCAAGTCTCTGAGGTTCTTCCGATAGGCATTGTTCAGGAAAGTATATCTGCATATGTGGTACCAGCTCCCTTTTTTTTCCTCCATGATAACAAAAGGGATGATGGTCGCATTTGTTTCATATGCTTTAAGAGATGTTGAGTTTGAAATGCATTAGTTCTTGCAGATGCGAATTTGATTATTTAGACTTCTAGTTGTCTCACACCAGTAGACACTAGACATGTGGTTCCCACTTCCCACATTAGTCATTAATTGAATCACTTCTCACTTCTGTAATTTGCAGGTAAAGTGTCATAGCCTTATTGTGGCTACAGGAGCTAATGCAAAAAGGTTGGGATTGCCCCGTGAAGATGAATTTTGGAGCAGAGGAATTAGTGCTTGTGCAATTTGTGATGGAGCATCACCAATTTTCAAGGGTCAGGTCCTTGCTGTTGTTGGAGGTGGTGATACAGCTACAGAGGAAGCAATATACTTAACAAAGTATGCACGCCATGTCCATTTACTTGTCCGCAAGGACCAACTAAGAGCATCAAGGGCAATGCAAGATAGGTAATTGATGTTTATGTACATTTTCCTATTTCTATTTTGGTTTTTTCCTCAAATTGTTGTAGCACAATGCATTAGAATTCATCTTAAAATTGAAGTTGTAATCTGATGGACCATTTTGTTTTCTTTAGGCGAGGGCTGTTAGGGTCATGTAATACTTTTCCATAAATGTTTCCCTAGTTTAAAAGGCGTGAAATGATGTAGAAGAATTTAAATATTGTCAAATTGTCAATGTTACTTTTAGGCATTTCAGACTGAGAGATGAATGATAGGAGTGTTATTCAAGTGTCATATCATGGCTACTTACACAGGACATTCTCTTACTCTAAGATGTCTATGCAGATGGCTGTTTTACCTATAGTTAAAAAGAATCACTATCTACGGAAAGTGCTGGTTCTTTACTTCATCTTCATGTAACAAACCACATGATCCTTGTGACCCGTTAAAGATGAGAACTTGAGAATGCATAATATGTTAGTTTGATGATAATTGAAATGCAGTTACTTTGCATGCAGATACGCACATATGCATGTTGCTGAAGGATGTTCAATAGAATAATCATATTTGAAAGAACAGGATCTTTGAGGTTGAGATGTGTTTCCCGATTATCCAGTAGTTCTAGAAGATGAACCAATATCTTTTAACTTCCATTAGCTGCTTATCAATGTTAACTTCCTTTTTCCAGAAGTCCTCCAAATGCTTACCAAAAATCCCCCCCCCCCCCCCCCCCC
>MU706171.1:128882-141385 GCA_026770625.1 Nicotiana glauca
TATGTTATATACGATGTCAACTTGTAAGGTGCCAAGCTGTAAAAGCCTACTTAAATGGCGAAATATATGGACATAATCCAATAAAGAAACCAAACCAACTGCACAACTTCATTCTTTGATACCATAACTTCATCATCCATATTGCTTTCATCACACCCAGCACCTTCACACTTTATAACATATTTATCACTACATTCGTGAGAGCAGAATAACACGCTCCAAAATTAGCCATCTCCCTTAGCTTCTCCTAGGCCTTTCCATATGAAGCGCTCACTGTAGAAGATCCGAATGATTGTTGTGAGCTTGGCCTTGTCAAAGGCCGGAATCTGAGATACATCAATGCCTGTCTTGTTTGTGCTCTTTAACAGCAATTTATTTCACTATCTTATTAAGTACAATAGACAGTTCTTGGAATATTGACTTCACAATGTCATTGAAAGGGAGTCACCAAAGATTTGTATCTTTTATTACACTATGCTAGTACGTACTATGGGCTCTCCCTCATGGGCATTGCAATAAATACCAAATTAAAAGGGTTCAATATTGTGTTGTACACACTAGTGAATATGCTCTCTGCATTACAATATCATCATGATTTGAGTTCAGCATGCACCTGCAAACCGTGTGACATGATTGACCATCATAGGTGTATGCTCTGATGAGTGATATGTTAAATAATCCAGTGTTTCTTGTTTGTCTCAGTAATGACAGCTCACTTTGGTTTGCTACTGATTATTTTTCATTTTTGCCTCTTCCCCAGCTTCAACCATTGTCGCTTTTATTCTGCTTGCGTCATACATATTTCTGTAAATGTTATTGCATATCTATTTGACCTTTGAAGCGGATTGAATTACTAATGAGCTATATATTTCAAGTTTCAACTCCCTGAAATGTTTGTTTAACAGGTTGATTATGGGGAATGTTTCAGAGTTTTCAACAATCCAAACATCACTGTGCATTTCAACACTGAGACCGTGGATGTCGTCAGCAACCCTAAGGGCCAGATGTCAGGAATTTTGATCAGAAAAGCTGATACTCAAGAAGAATCCGTGCTTGAGGCAAAAGGCTTGTTTTATGGGATAGGTCATTCACCAAATAGTCAACTGTTGGAAGGCCAAGTTGAACTTGATAGCTCGGGCTACATATTGGTCAAGGAGGGAACGGCAAACACCTCTGTGGAAGGTGTGTTTGCAGCCGGAGATGTACAGGTACTTACAGCAATTTATTATTTTATGCCTGCTGTTTTTCTCTTTCTTTTCTTTTTACTATCCTTGTACTTCAGGTGGTGATTCCACTCCTTAGAAAGTTCAAGTTAATTATGCATGACCCTTTTAGATGTATCCTGTATGAACATCATAACTCTAGCCTGTTCATTGAAACGTCTGAATTAAGTCCTCAAGAGAAGTTTGTGTCGAATAAGTTCCTCTCTCTTCTATAAACTTAATTTTCAAGGTGTTGCAATGAGAGAGGGGGAGCCATACAAAGAAATATAATGTGATGCCATTTCTCAGACCTTCTCTTTTTGAATTCTTAGGTTGCCTGGGTAGAGGAAAACCTGAGATTAACTCGTGATAGGATAAACATTTCTTTTTTTTCCCTTTGAAGTTATTTTTCCCACCGTTTTCCTGTAGAATGAAACTCATCTTGTGATTTGCATGTCTTTGCAACTTCTTATAGTGTGATACTTCCTCATATCACCATGACATGTTCTCCACATGTAGGATCATGAATGGAGGCAAGCCATCACTGCAGCTGGCTCAGGATGTGTAGCTGCTCTATCAGTGGAGAGATTTCTCACAAGCAAAAATCTTCTTATTGAATTCCACCAGGTATCTGACTTCTAAAAGAAACTGATTTAAGGTCATGTATATTTCCTTTACAAGTCATTTGATACGCGTATGTAATCATGCCCTCAAGTGGTTTTTTAATCTGGCACCCAAATATTTTGACTTATATTTATTTTTTGCATTTTCTTCAATATGTAGGTATTTGTAAATTTCATAGCCTTGGTATTCCAATGAATTGCAAGTTATTAGTCTTGGTAAAAAAATTGCAACTTATTAGTTACAAGTGCTTATAACCTAGTGACCTAATTTAATGCTTTCTAAAATGTATTGGAATACTTATCTAGGGTGTTAGAGTATTCATGCCCAGATGAAGTTGTCTGCACTTACCGGATCGTATTTGAATGTGATTGATAAGAGAGGATTTAGAACATTATTACTTATGGACTGTCGTAGCATCTATGACAATAATAGTTTGTATGAACTATTTTAGCTTAGCGAATTTATCTGGATTGCAAGAATTCCATCAAGGTGGTCTGTCAAAGAAACTGTTATGCTGAAACATAAAAGAGATGCATTTAAAGTTCTAATTTGAGTTACCCTTTCAATTTTAGTTCTTTCATGGGGCATTACACTTTAATAGTTGATTAATTTATGGATGCTTGGCAGTGCTGTGCTATCTAGTATCTTCTGCTTTTTCTGAGCTTTTTGGTGATATTATACAGTATAAGGATGAGTAATTTATTTGTACTACTTTATCCTTACCTTATAAAAAATATATATATATTGGAGTACTTTATGGGTTATATGAAGTGAACTGGGTTATACCAAGCATGGGGCTTCTTACTTCCCTAACAAAACTTCCACTTTTTTTAAATTAAAAAAAAACTATATAAGTAAACGTTAATTCTTCCAATATCCCTAGACCAAAAGTTCATTATCTAATGAATCATCACGAACTTTTTGATTTCATCAGCCCCATACTGAAGAAGTTAAGAAGGAACTCACTGAGAAAGATGTCCAAGAAGGTTTTGATATAACACTTACAAAGCACAAGGGCCAGGTATGAGATCTAAGAAGCTCAGATCTTTCTGAATGTTCTGTTTGAATGGCCCTTTACCATAGTCAGCATTCCTATCTGATGATCAATTTATATTGTTTTCCTTCTCAGTATGCTTTACGGAAATTGTACCACGAGAGCCCAAGGATTATTTGTGTACTATATACATCACCAACATGTGGTCCATGTAGGACCTTGAAACCGATTCTTAGCAAGGTATGCAACTCAGATAGGAATCTTACCAGAGGATGTGTAACTTCTATGTGTCCTTTAGCCATCAACTCTCTTTAACATTAGTGAATTGTAAAAGGAAAAATTAGCCATACATCACATTTATCTAGCAAGTCAAAAGACCAATTTGTGAAGAGTGCAAAGTGTTACGGCCTGTCAAACTTTATTGATCCACGATGTGGGTAATTTGTCTTAAAAGTTTCTGTTTCAGTATCATTTATCATTTTGAAGAAAGTTGATTACTTGAAATTTTATGATTTTGATGGAGGAATTACCAAATCTTGAGATGAACCTCAAAGGACCCCCTATAAAGGTTGTTTAAAGAAAAGAGCTTTGTGTTTCAATTAACTTTGCATCATCCTTACTTCTACTCGGTAATAGTTGATTCCTTTAGCTGCTTTGCTGTTCGGTGCTGGCTTTTGTAGTGATTGTAACTAACCTATTCCATTGTGCTTGTGCAACAGGTCATCGATGAATTTGACCAGCATGTACACCTTGTTGAAATTGATATTACTGAAGATCCAGAGATTGCTGAGGCGGCTGGAATTATGGGTACTCCATGTGTACAGTTTTTCAAGAATAAGGAAATGCTCAGGTTGGTTACATTTGGCTTTTCTTTCCCTCCAAAAGTATAAATTGCTTAATTTCTATTATATTCTAAATGACCTAAACAGCTGTCTTCTTCTCTTAGTTCTTTGTTGCACGAGTTCCATCTCATTCACTCTTTCATAGCTTCACCATACACCAAGTAAAATAAGCCCCGCTAGTCGGGCTCAAGCCCTATGAACTTGATTTCGTCGGAAATGCGATTTCTTGCAGCTTCACTCTTATTTTCCATTGTCCTGAATCGATTTCCTTATGTTACCTCAAGATTCTTTTTCCTCTGGTCTTGATGTTTCTTAGGAAGATATCATCTTTGATTAAACTCTCATCTCTTTTTGCTCTTCTTTATTACATAGCAAGTGAGGAAAAGAGAACTATACTTCCGCGTACAGCTCTGTATACATGTGCTCATTCTCCTTGCTTTGTTGTTCTCTGCTACTCATGGCTATCGTCAAGCACGGCACCCTTAACTCACTTCCCCTCTCCATTATTATCACATAGTATAGTCCAACCAAACACCTAATTAGGAAATAAGTTTTATTTGTTATGTATTTTCCATGAAATTTAACAACCATATTTTGTACCAACCAAATGGAGCCTCAAATTATGCATGTGTTATGCTAGCATTTAGCATTATTATTAGTTGAAACTCGTTTGACATTTATCATCTTGCCTCTAGCTGGTGCCATCCATCTCCTGCACTAATTTCTGCACCATCCGATGTCTGCCTTAGTTACTGCAGAGAATCGTTTGAAAAAGCAAGTTTGGTAGCATCTAATTTTTTAAGCAGCTTGACTTGTTTCGTGCTAATTAAATTTTTTTTTTTTTTTTGGATATGCAGGACTGTATCAGGTGTCAAAATGAAGAGAGAGTATAGGGAGTTGATTGAAGCAAATAAATGAAGGCATTTTTGGTTAAATCTTTGTCAAATCTCCATTTTCAGTTGATTTTTCTAATGCATGGTACGCAAATCAATTTTTCAAAAGGGTTAAATGAACAACAGCCCAATACCTTGTATTAGCTCAATAACAAGTAGTAGCATTCTTACATAGAATGTTCTGTGTGTCACAAATTTCTAAAGCGCAAGAAACTGAGATTATTTTCCCTTCCGCATTTTTTCTTCCTTTTTTTGGTTTTTATTTTTCTTAAATTTGTCTCTTGCTTTCGGATGGGAGCGGGAGACCAAGCAATTTGACCTTATCAATAAAAAATTAGAGTGATAGAAATTTGTCACATAACCATGGTTAAGTGATAAGCGTGTAACACGTCTTGCAGTATTTGGCTTGGTCTATATGCCCTGTTCGGGGTCCAAAATCCTCGTCCCATGAAGCATAGCTCAATTGCATTTTGTCCACTAGACACATGATCGAAGGAAGTTTCTGCTATTCGAATTTTTTGGTTTCTGCATTTTGATTGAAATAATTAAAAATAATTCTGGTTTGTAACTTGATTTTTCCTTTTGCAAATCAGTTCCTAAGCTGAGTTCGTCTAGGATTTGCTTATCAGCTATAAAACTAGGGGTCGCGACCACGCTTTACTTTCGAAGAGCATCTTGATGAAACTACACTGCGACATTCGAACACTACCACAACAACTAATTATCAATAACAACGATAATATTATTTATGCTGCTTCTTTAGCCATTCAATTTCAACAAGCAAGAATCAATATGACGAAAGAATTATTTCTCCTCCTAGTTTAGCCCTTCAATTTCACCTTCATACTCGACGAGACTTTTGGCATATAAAACCACGTCAATATATAGGTGAACTGAGAGCAAATCACTTCATCTCAGATTATACACGTTCTACCGTGTCATGCAAGGAAATCTCAAGAACACGTTTGTGTTTTATCATTAGGAGCTCATACATTATTTGATAGGCCAGGTGCGTAAATGGGTAGTACTCGCCAAAACTTGGACATGTTCGCTGGTTTAACTTTGAAAATTGGATATTTTTGGGATGGTAGGATTGATGAAGAAGAAGAAAAAGAATTATTGTCGCGCTTCATTGGGATGGTACCAGCTAGTAAAATGCAGCTGCCGGAAAGAATGGAGATTGATGAAGACGAGTGTTTGAATGATGACTGGGGAAAAAAATGCCCTAGCTCTCATATGTTTCATGGAGATTACATTACAAAGTGGTTAGACAAGAGCCATTATGGCCCTATTTGCCGCTATGACATGCTAACTACCTAGCTTTTTGTTTCTCTCACTTTATTTATTTACTTTTATAATAATTGATTTAGACAAGTGGGGTTACTCTGACGGTAAACAACCTCCACCTCCACCTCCAACCAAGGGGTTGTGAGTTCAATGGGAAGTTCTTGGAGGAAAGGATGCGGAGTTTTACAATAATTGATTTGATTAAGGAAGCCGAGTTGAATAGAACATTTTGAACAAGTTGAGAACGAAAAAAAAGTTTCTCTATGGCAGTTTTTGTTCAAGTTACACTAATAGCTAAAAGAAAAGTAAACGACTCAAGTAAACCAGACCAAAATGAGTAACATAATAATTTTATCATTCGCATACCACGTACAGAATGAGCTAAAGAAAAGTTGAAAGTTACAGACGGCATGTGTATTTCTATTGAGTTTTGGATATCACCAATTGATCAATCGCCATATTAGACAATTATTGGGTTCACATTACATTAGTTAAATAACTATCATCAACATTACGATCAACAAATTGAACCTGAAACCGTTGCAGCAATGCATGTTCGATGCCATTTTCTAAAGAGTCACTAAACAAAATTCATTAACTTGAGTTAGCAATAAAGGAGAATTATTACACTATGGTACAGACTTCTGCTCTTAGTTACGGATGACAATCTGAAAGGATGATTCAAGATAGAGAGTCAGGAACGTCGTCCAGGATAAAAGAACCTAGTTTCCCTGTTCTAAATAAAGTAAGGAATTTCTTTGATACCATTATCCGAGCCTCTGAAGCTTTATGAGGAATCTTTAGAGCCTTCTGCAATGCTTCAAACTGGTGGTCTATTAGAGTTTCTAGGTCATTTTCATCTTCCAAACTACCATTGAACTCCGAATGTGTGATGTAAAGTGTGCGTTGGACTTCACTAACCATATCCTGTGCACAGAAAGGACCCCCATAAAAACAACGGCAAGCAGAAAATAAAAACACAACCAATGCAGACTGATGATTAAGAGCTTTTACTAGGCTAATCAGCATAGTTAGTTGATTTGTTTTTCACATTAAGAGGTACGGAAATACAGTAGAGTTCTTAAGAAAAACAAATTATGAAATCATTTTTCACCTGAACACAGTAGACATCAGATTTGTTTATGGGCTTTTTGCTCTTATTTTGAAGATATTTGCTATTAGATTCAGGTTTCTTGTCCAACTCAAGGTGAAGGTCCTCAGTTTCCCTGCTAACCAAGTGCTTCCAATGAAGAGGAGTTCCTCGAGTGTTTAACACTGCTAATAGGTATTGAGCAATTCGCTCTTCACCCACCACAGAATCTTTCACGGACCCTGCATAAGCATTATACATTAAATATGAAATGGAACAAATATTGGACCTGAATAAATTACTACAATGTTTCATGGATACTGCTTCAATTTACTGACCCGTTGAATTTTGTATGGCAAACCTGTTTCTCCCACCTTGAACTGGATATTAGTTCTTATTCTATTTATTAATTAATTTATTCATACAATTTGGTAAGTGATAGACCTTCAGATTTTTTTTGGCTTGTGAAATAACTTCAGAATTGATACAAGAAAAATTTCAGATTAATCAACGTAGAAAAGCAAATGGACCAACTAAACCTAAGTGGAGCTTATCTAATGTAACTAGCTGCAGAAATGTGAACACCACGGACTAACTTCATGTAATCATTTGTTTTCTTTACTTTGTCCTTTAGGAGCTATAGATCGTGGGAAAGGAGGTGATTATGCAGGCCAGAAAAGACAATAATCATGCCTATCAAGTATTGCAACAAAATTAGTTCCAAGTTAAGAAAATATGATTTGTTCGGAAGTGGCCTTTCTCGTAGGGCACAAGAATCGAGAAAACAGCTCCTGACAGGCATATAGATCTCTCTAAGTAGTGGCCAGCTATTTTTCATAAGCGACTTGTCTTTTCAGAATTGACGATTTGCATGCCTCAAGTACCAAATCTAATCACAAATCCCAGCTTCTCAGAAAGATAAAAGAACTTCAATGACAATCGTATAATCTACAGTTCAAATAGGTACACACCTGCAAGAGCTAGCTTTAGCCCGGTTTCTATATCTGGGATACTTGGAACCAACACTCCTGGAGTGTCCAGCACATATACACTCGGTCGATGTGCAATCTGTATGCAATAGCAGTTTAGCATCAGTAAGAATAACCAACAAAAAAGCATCCAATAAAAGGTGGCACAAATAAGTTAAGATAATCATGAAATTTATTAAAGTCACAGGACCTCATGGAAATATGGACTATGGAGATAGACATGGGAAATTCAAAAAATCATTCAGGAAGACTGAGAAAACTATGAGTTCAACAGTTACCAAGAAGTTTTCGAATAAATTAACTCTTGTCACCACATATTTAGTCTTCCACGTCTTTCAGTTTTTTAAAAGTCACTACTGAATCTTTCTTTTAGAAAAGAGATGAATAAAAAGGTTAAATCAACAGAACAATACTTTATACTTATGAATGCAATCTGAATCTCAGAGAAGGTAACTGGTTTTCCTACTAGACTAGCAACTTTAGTGTCTAATATATGAATATACTCCCACAAACTATGTTGCTCGGACTCTCCGAAAATGTAGCCGGATACGTGTCGGATCCTCCGAAAGTAGTGCATTTTTGAAGGATCTGACACGGGTGCGGCTACATTTTGGAGAGTCCACGCAACATAGCCTACAAACGCGTTTCTTTTTGTTTTCCTGCTAGACCAAAATGAGCCAGCTCGCATGTGTACGATATGGGAGCAATCAACTTTAGCCATTAAGGAACAAGCAACAACAGCATAATCTGACCCTCTATGTTGTTGAATATTTCTAACCTTGAATCCAGCAATATCTTGAGTAACACCAGGCAAAGGTCCCACTCTAGCCTTCTTCATCTTCTCCTGCACTAAGATCATAATCATCAATAGACATACACGGGAAAACATCGCCACTATCAGCTTCCTACTACAGCACCCAGAAGAATCGCCAACAAAAACAAGCCTCACCTGGAAATCGAGATAATGCAATTTGATGGATGGAGTTGATTAAAGCTGATTTGCCAACATTTGGAACACCCAACACCATGACAAGAAGAGTAGGTTCCCTTGTCATAACCTCCTTCAGTTTGAACTCGACCAGATCAAGAAGCTTTGGAATATGAATCATAGAGATTTGGATTAAAAACTCTCAGAAGAGATGCAAACTGCCAACCTATAAAAATTCTCAAATCCCTTGATTCATGATCCAATTAACTAGATGTTTGAGTGGAACATATGTTGTTTAACAGCACAGTTTCAAACACAACTGACCTCCATTGTTAATAAGGCAAATATATTTGCTGGAGCGTCTACTAGCACTCTTTAATCAGGGTTTTGCCTATCTTCTGTAGTTTTCTTACTTACTTTTGTTGTTTCAGTTTGTACTTTCCCATGACTACTTTTTACAATTGGGAACTTTAAGATTCTTATTACAAAAGAAGTAGCACCATCAAGCAATGCAATCAAGAATAAAACGTATCAGATAAAATGTAGGTGAAGAAAGCTTTTCAATTTCTTCTACTGCATCTGGTTCATAATTTAACAGGTAGGTACAATTTTGCCCGACGATCCTTCATGAACAATGTCAACACTAATTAAGTTCAAAGGTACTTGGCACCTTTTTGGGTATAAAGAGTTGAGATTTTGGTTTTTCGGTTGCATGAATATTGTTAATACTATAATGAAGACAGCTCACATGTGGGTGAGTCATAAATATTTTTAGTTATGAACATTGTACTTGACAATCCTGATTCATTTTCTATTTAACTTGTAAAGCATGCTGAAGAAATTTCTCTAGATATACTAATAAGAGAAAAATTCAACTATTCATTGCAATTACAAACTATTATTGTGAAGAGAAAGAGTTAAAAAGAAACTGTGATTGCATCATTGACATGTGTACAAATACTGACCTTTTGTACAGAACTTCTACTGTGTGCATTTATTGGGAGACACTCTTGTTTACGTGAATTAAAATAACTAATCCACCCCTGCATGGAATGAAAAAAGAAGTTTCACCAACTAAATTTGAAAAGCCAACACCAACTAGTTGTAGGTTCATATAATTCCCAAAAGTATTCCCTCAAAGAAGCCAAACTTTCGAAGTCGATATAAAAAAATAATGTCAAAATAAGCCGCATTTTAATAGAGACTGTCGAAATATTTGATGTTAATGACAACACCACTGAAAGAAATAACTAGTAACACCAGACACTAGAATACCTTAGACTAAACAGCTTTGGGATTCTTAGTACAACTAGAGAACTGTTAGAGAAAACATAAAATTCCAAAGAGAAAAGTAACTGCATTGTCTTTTGCATGTGCTAGCAAGACTATATTAAAATAAAATTTCTATTGCATTCACTAATAGACAAGCATATGTTAACAATGGCGGACCCAAGTGGTGCCTAGTGGGTTCAACTGAACCCGCTTCACAAAAAAATAATACTGTGTATATGTATAAATTAGGATTAAAGCTGTATAAATTTTGTATAAATATTTATTTGAACCCACTTGACAATTACTATTTTAGTACTAAAATTATATACTTTTTAAGATTGGACCCTCTGGCACAACATCATGGATCCGCCACTCTATGTTAATACATATATGATCAATAGATGCAACTTTAGGATGGTTGGTTCAGGTTCAGCTTATTCTTGCTAGAGCCTCAGTAAATAAGTAGCAAATGCTGCACTATCTTTGGATTTTGATAAAGACAATTTACCTTAACCACCATAATCATTTCAAAAAGGTACAGGCCTACAGGCTACGGGAACATGATTTTACAGAAAAAGATATTCTACTAAGCTCTCTAAAAGTTCCAAAAAAAAGGACAAAAAGACTAACTTTGAAAAGGAATAAGTAGTAGGATGAGAAATAGAAAATAGATACATGCATGAGGTTGCGGTTGGCCAAATCTTGCTTATTGAGGGCAATGACTCGCCTTTTCCCAGAAAGCATTGGCTGCAAGTCTTCGTTCGCGGAAGACAATGGTATCTGCACACACACACACCACAAAAATAATCGGACCAAGAACATCAAATTACGGACCAAAACATGTACTACTATACATTATCAACAAAAGAATTAAAATATATAGTACTTGAATTAACATACACGGGCATCACGGACTTCAATGACAAGGTCAGAGAGTTTGAGGCGTTGGCGAATAGCACGGGTAGCTGCAGCCATGTGCCCCGGGAACCAATTGATGTTTCCTCCACCTTTGTTGAAACCCATTTGCCCCAACCATCCTTTTCTCACTGCCCCCATCTCTCTCTTCTTCTCTGCTTTCCTGTGCTAAAACCCTGAAGCTTTCACTGTTGAAATGTCAATGCCCCTCCTCTTTTTCCATTTAAGTTCTTATTCTTGGGCCTTTGACTTCTGTGAGTCAAAGAGAAAGCCCAGTTATGATGCAGCCCACTGGGCTTCCAACAGATTAGACCCTTTAAGAATGAGATCTTATGGGTAATTTTCATAAAGTACTATCTTTTCCTAGTAATTAGTAATTTATAGATACCATTTGCTATATTATAGATTATAGATACATTTTATGTGATTATAAAATGTATTTAAGCTATTGTATTCATGAATATAGTAGCTGAAGTTTTTGTTTTGTAACTGGCGAAATTTTTGTTTTTGTATCGAGCGAGTTTTTGTTTTGTAACTGTCCAACTTCAAATCTAGAGCTGAAGTTTTTGTTATTTATTACTATGAATCCACAATAATCTTCAAAGCGAGAATCACATCGTATGGCAATCCACGACGATTTTCAAAGTATGAATTCACATCGTATAGCAATCTAAGTCCTTGTGAAATCAAACAGCTAGTATTCTTGCCAAATTACTTGTTGCATTTGAGTTTTTAGTACTTACAAAAAAAAAAGATTCTGAATAATAGTAAAAAATATCTATATATTATTAAAAGGAAAGGATAAAGCCTTCTCCTTAAGCCAAGTGGCAGCATAAAAAAAAGCCACGTGACATAATTAGTTACTAATTAGTTTTTAGTTAATAATTAGTTATTAATTATTATATTTAAATAAAAAACTACCATACACACACACACACGGATATATATATATATATATATATATATATATATGTTATAATAAAAAAACTATATATATATATGTATGTATTAATTGGTTACTTTATTTTAATTAATAAATATAGATATCCATAATTAGTTATAATAAAAAAAATCAAAAATATAAATATATAAAAAATAACTACACATTCAAATTGGGCGGGAGTAGTTTCAAGTTGGAGTGTTAAAATTATTTTAAAATAATAAAAAAAAGAAAAATAAAATTAACTATAATTAAAAAATGAAAAAGAAGAAGAAAAACTACCCATTCAAATCGGTGAGTAGTTTCAAGTTGGAGTTTTAAAATAAATTTTTGAAATTAAAAAAATAAAATTACCATTTCAAATTGGGGAGTAGTTTCAAATTGGAGTTTATAATTGTTTTAAAAAAATAAAAAAATAAAGCAATAAAAAAAATTTGATTCAAATTGTGGAGTAGTTTCTTTCTAATATTCTATATTATATATATCTTCTATATATTATTAAAAGGAGAGAATAAAGCTCTCTCCTT
>MU706174.1:5766-54010 GCA_026770625.1 Nicotiana glauca
CTAAGTAATTCATAATTTGTAGAATTAAGTCCTAAATGTAATATATATTTTTGTATTTTTTAATTAATTTAGACAAATAACATACACAAAAATGCAAATAAATAACAAAAATTCACAAAAATCACACGCACAAAGCAAAACTATTTTATTTTGAATTTTTGGGAATAATTCTCATATAGGGCAAAAATCACGTGCTCACAGGCATGATTTCCAAATGTTATTGATTTTAAAATGATTATTGAGATGCAAGAATCCTATAGGCATGGTATCTAGGATGCAACTTGCTATTATTTTAACCTAGAGACTGTTTGCCTAATGACAGGTGTATATGCATAAGTGCAGAAAACCTAGGATCATGATTTTTATATGCAAAAAACTTATAGGCATGGCCTCTATATGTATTGATGCAATAACTTATAGGCAGGATTTCTACATGTAATGTATAACTTATAGGCAGGATTTCTACATGTAATGCATAGCTTATAGACAGGATTTCTACATGCAATAATGAAACAACTTATAGGCAGGATTTCGACATGTAATGCATAACTTATGGACAGGATTTCTATGTGAAATGCATAAGCGAAAGAGCAGGCTGTGATTGCAGCAATAAATACCTAAAGCATGATGTCTACCCATACGCATACATGAGTAACCCCCTCCTTTTCATTAGAACCCTGAAGTTATTCCAAATATTACAGAATGCATAAGCGAAAGAGCAGGCTGTGATTGCAGCAATAAATACCTAAAGCATGATGTCTACCCATACGCATACATGAGTAACCCCCTCCTTTTCATTAGAACCCTGAAGTTATTCCAAATATTACAGACCCGAATGAATAAAAAAAGTAAAAACAGCCTGATTCAGACTCAAGGTCTAACACTATGAGATAAACCAACTTTCAGGATCAGATTTCAAAAGCCTTTCTCTTATTTGGGATGTGTTAAAGTTCTCAAGAGCCTCAAGGGGCTCTAGACAGTGTTTACACACCAAATACATTGCAGAATAAAATTATAGTGCGGTGTGGGTGGACCAACCCTCAAATGTCCAAGTTCGGAGGGAACTCAAGGTCCCAAAGCAAGGCTCATAGGAGGGGGGCAGAACTTAAAGTCTAAGAGTAAGTGTATGTGCATATAGGGGAATTAGGGAAGGCCATGGCAGGATGGTGGTCATGCCTAGCAATTAGGATTGCTGGCACACCCATGACCAGCTTGTTAGCCAAATCTTAGGAGTTAGGATCCATAGAGGATCAGGTTCTGACCTGGGCAGCAATTTGAATACTGCTAGGCCGTGAACCTTAACTCAAACACATAGAAGGGAATAGAGGTAGGGATTTATAATAGAAACAGATGCAAGTAAAGAACATACATAGTTGACATTAATCACTGAACATGAATAGCAGAGTAAACAGGATTGCAGAAAACTATAAATAAACACATAGGGGTGAGGCAGGAAAGATAAATTAGAACATACCAGTTCCAAAAGATCTCAGAAAGAACAAAATGTTGTGAGAGTAATGAACTCAAAGTAGTATTATAAGTGTGTAAGTAAGTTGAAAGTATTGAACTAAAGGCTCGAGGTGTTGAACTCGAAGTGGTCTCAAAAGTGCAGAAGGGTAGTCCCTTCTATAGTGCAGAAAACGAGTAAGAAAGGTAAGGGAATAACATTGAAATCAATCTCCCTTAACTCATATAGACCAAGTCAGGAATAGGTAAAGAGGATTCAATTAGGGAAAATCAGTAACAATCAATCAAACCCCATTAGAGGACTTCAGAATCAATTAATTAGTTGGTAAAAACCTTTTGAAAGAAGACTTCTCATATATAAAGCACACAAATATGTGAATCAAGAAGAGACTATCAAGTTATTTAGAAGAGAGTTTAATCAAAGAGAGGTTCAGAATCATAAGCAAGAAGGGGTACAAGTCTAGTTTGCAGACTCACAATGAGTCTGAGAGTCCAAGGTCCCAAAGTAGAACCCTAACTCGAACACAAAATCAAAATTGCCAACGGAAACCCTAAATACTGGGGTTTCAAATCGAATCAGACAATAAAGATGAGAAGGAAAGCCTCTTGATAGAGGCTCAAAAGTCTTTTCAAAAGACTAATGAGAAACAAACAGACATGATACAAAGAAAGAAAACAAATTCAAGGTCATGGAGATCATGTTTGAGAAAAAAAGTTCAGAAAAAAGAGGTGATACAGACTTAAGCAAAAGTAGATGAAACACGTTTAGCAAGAACACGAACAGAGTTTAGTAAAGCAAACAAAAATTGCAGAACTCAACGGTAAACACATACAATAGAAGAGTAAGGAAAACATAACATGGATTAAGATGTAAGCACATGAGTAACATGCATAGTAAAAAAAGAAAAGTAGAAGGATAAGTAAAAGAAGACATACGAGCATAACACAGACAAACACACATAAAGAAAGAATCAGAAAGATCTTTTGAAAACTTTTTTCAGAAACGATTTTGAAAAGAAAATTTGGGGAAAATGCTTTAGAAGCCCAGTAGAACACAAACATACCATAGATCTAAGAAAATAAACTGAGAAGAACCTCGAACATCTTAGGGTTTCGGAGAAACCCTAGAAATGAGAAAGGCTTGAAAGGAAAAAAGTCAGATCCTGAGTCGAAGAGGTCAGGAATCAAGCTTCTAGTGCTTGAATATGCTGGAGCATGGCCGGAGAAACCATAAAACTGAAGATCTGAAAGAAAACCATCAAAGTCAGCCTTCAAAACCTCGAACACCCAAGGTCTAATGGCGGAGAGGGGTGAGTACAGACCATCCCAGGCCTGAGAAGCCATGGATTCTGGTGAAAACATGGTGAATAAGGTAGGAGGAGGCTAGGGTTTCGAAGAGCTGTTGAGAGGATTTGAGAGAGTTTGGGATTCAAAGGCGGTGGGCCAGGTGAGAATGAGGGATTAGGGTAGGTCATTGGGGGTTAAAAATGGTAAGGGGTATTTATGGCTGTTGATCAAAATGATCAACGGCCTAGATCAATAATGGGAACCAGGCGGGTTTTTAAATTGCGTTGGGGCTGGGTTAAAATTGGAATTGGACTGATTTAATTAGGGTACAATTGGGTCAATTTAAGGGCTACAATTGAAATGAAATGGGGGTGTAATTGAAATAAAATGGGTCTAAGTATTAAATAGCCAGTTTTTTCCTTTTTATTTTATAAAATTAGTAAAAATAATTTTAAGAGTAAATTAAAATTACTGAGCCAATAAATAATATATAAATATTAATTTAAAAATACTGAAACCGATTTTACAATTATAAAATGCTATTAATTTAAAGTAGGCTATAATTACAATTATATGTAATTTAGTCTTTTAAATACCAAATTAATTTATAAAAATATACAAAAATTACCTTAACTATTTTGGTATATAATATGGGAATAAAATAAACTATTCGCCAAAATTGAGAATTTTGGGAATAATTACTGATTTTGTACTACTAAAAATGGACAATAAATGGATTTTAAAATCTTTAAAAATTAGGAAAATTACCAAAACTTTTGGGCATGCTTATATATGTTATTTTGATAGCATTTTGTGCAAAAAAAATACATAGGAAAAAATTGGGTATCAACACGCATAATTCTCAGCCTGATCTTGAAAGTTAGTCTAATCATGAAGCAAAGGCACAATTTTGAATATGATAAGAGGATGCTTTTGAGAAAACACTTAACAATTCACGCATTCTGAGATGACCTGAGCTTTGAATTGAGTGGAACTGAGGCAGTAAGTCTGGAAAATCAAGAGGTTGATAAGAGCATACAACAAGGAAATGTCTCTCAAGCACTTTGAGGTAAATCAGTAGGTGCTGAAATGCGTTCTTCCACATTAAGGTGAGCTTGAGTCAAGTCTGCTTCGAACTGAAAAGGGTCATTCATTAGGATAAAGGTATTTCCCACTGGCTCTTTTTGTTTGTGTTGATGCAATCAATAGATACTATGTGTGATTTGTTTGCTTATCTTCAATTGCATGTTTGTACTTGGAATTTTTAAGTTTGTTATGGCGAAGGCATTTTATTCTGCTACCCAAATACTTTTATCCTTTGCTACCCCTTTTTAGCCTTAATTTGCTTTGTTTCATACCCCTCTTTTGGAATTAGAAATAGAGTTTGGAACTAGAAAAGGAAAAGAAAAAGAGAAAAAAAAGAAAGAAGAAAAAGACCAAAAACATTTGAAAATGAAAATTCCAAAAAGATTTTGCAATTTCTCATCATTTTCCAAAGAAAAAAAAAGAAAAAAAAAGAAAAAAATAAAAAAAAGGAGAAAAGAAAAAAAGGAAAAGGAAAAAAATTGAAAAAGAAAAGAAAAAAAACAACTTTGTCTTTTGAACTACGTTTGACCTGATTCTTGTGACCACAAGATACGTAGGCAACCTTAGGGTTTGGTCACACCAAATAAAGTATTGCATAATCCCCCGAAGTCAAGAGTGGGGCAGTTTTTCTTAGAAATCCCAAGAAATAATAATTCTCCAAACTCCAAGAAACTGGGGCAGAAGTTTTAATTTTTTCAAAAGATCTGATTCCAAAATCTATAATTTTGAACCCTTCCATATTAAATTATTTTGAGCCTTCATGCCACCCTTTCTTTTCAACCCTGTCCAAAAGCCTACATTACGGTCCAAAGAAAGACCTTTCGACCAATCTTTGAGGATTCCAAATCAAGTGCATGGTGAAAGTATGATATTCCTACATCATGGGTAATACCTTATTCTCATTGCAAAGAGAGAAAATGAAAAATGAGAGTCTTATAGGTGAAAACCCTTATGGGCACCGTAAGGCCAAAAGAGCAAAATGAAAGAGGCTTGATGGTGAAAACCCTTCAGGGCACTACTGTTGATACCCAATTTTTCCCTATGTATTTTTTATATACAAAATACTTTCAAATAACATATATTTATGCATATATAAGCATACCCAGATATTTTAGTATTTTTTCCTTTTTAAAAAAAAGATTTTTTAAAATGTTTATTGTCTATTTTAGCAGTACAAAATCCATAATTATTCCCAAAATTATTAATTTTGGTGAATAGCTTATTTTATTCTCATATTTATACCAAGATATATTTAAGGTAATTTTGGCATATCTTTTACGAATTTATTTGGTATTTTAAAGCTAAATTGCATACAATTGCAATTTTAGCCTACTTTAAGATTTAATAGCATTTTATAACTATAAAATTGGTTCCAGTATTTTTTAATTAATATTTATATATTATTAACTGGCTCAGTACTCTTGATTTTCTTTTAAAATCATTTTTACTATTTTTATAAAATAAAGGGGAAAAACTGGCTATTTAACATTTAGCCTCATTCCATTTCAATTACAGCCTATCTACATTTCAATTTTAGCCCTTAAATTGACCCAACCCATAACCCAATTGTAATTTTGAGCCAACCCATAATCCAATTCAAATGACCCAACCCGGTTCCCTACCTACCCTCTCAAATCTAGGTCATTGATCATTCAGATCAACGACCATTATTCACCCTTACATAACTAAACGTAAACAACTACCCTAATTCCCCCATTTCCATCTCTCAGTCGCCTTTAAATCCCATATTCTCTCAAACTCTCTCAAAACCCTAGTCGACTTCCACCCTTTTCAACAGTTACTCCACCGGAATCCATGGCTTCTCAAGCCAAGGATGGCCTGTACTCACCTCCTCCACCATTAGACCTTGGGTGTTCGAAGCTTTGAAGACTGACCTCAATGGTTCTCCTTTAGATGTTCTCATATCTATAGTTCTATGGCTTCTCTGGCCTGCTCCGGCGTATCCAAAGCACTAGAGTCTGTTTCTAACTCAACCAACTCTAGATCGGACTTTCTTCCAAGCCTTTCTCATTTCTAGGGTTTCTCCAAAATCTTAAGCTGTTCGAGGTTTTTCTTTGGTTGTTTTCTTAGATCTATTCTATATTTGTGTCCTACTAGACTTTAAAAGTTTTCCCCAAACTTTTCTTTCAAAAATTGCTTCTCTTCGATTTAGGGTTTCTGAAAGGTTTTCAAAACATCTTTCCGATTCTTCCTTTTCTTTTCTTTATTTATTTTTGTCTATATTATGCTCGTGTGTTTTCTTTTCTCCCATGCATATGTTGTTCTTCTATTTTCTTTCTACTATACATGACTCTTCTGTACCTTTGTACTCTACTGTGCCTCTAGATTAGGCCCGCATGTTAATATTTTTTATGTTTTCCTACATGTTCTTTGCTATACTTTCCAGTATTCTTCTACTGTATGTGTTTCTGGCTGAGTTCTTTAACTTTGTTTGCTTTATTGAACTTTTTTTTGAGTTCTAAACATGTCTCATTACTGTTACTTAAGCTGATATCACTCTTCTTCTCTTCTGAACTTGCTTAAGTTAAACGTGTTCTTTATGCTCTTTAAATCAACTTTTTTTACTCTGTTTCTTCAATCCTGCTATCATGTTCGTTGGTTTCTCATGACTCTCTAAAAGAGACCTAAGAGTCTGTGGCTTGTCTCTGTGTCTGATTCGAGTTGAAACCCTAGGGTTTAGGGGTTTTTGTGGCAAGTTTGATTTGGTGTTCGGGTTAGGGTTCTACTCAGGAACCCTGGACTCTCAGACTCATTTTGAGTCTATAAATTGAACTAGAACCTTTTGTTATGACTCTGAACTCTTTCTATGATGATCTTTTCTAATCAGCATGACAACTCCTTCTTGTTTGATATTTGTGTGCTTTATATATGAGAAATTCTTCTTTCAAAAAAGGTTTTGCCAACTATTGATTGATTCCAAATTCCTTTTAATAGGGCTTGACTGATTGTTACTAATTTTCTCTAATTGAACCTCTTTTACCTTTTCCTGACCTAGTTCATTCGAACAAAACTTGCAATTTTGATTTTACTAGCGGTTTGATTGATTCCCCTTCCTTATTTTTTTCACAAACCGTATACCATTGGACTTTGCCTTAAATAAACCCTGTGTATTTACCCCTCTTGTGTTACTTTGGAAAAGATTTAATCAAATTCTTTCCTTAGTTGTCTTCTATCCGTCTGAAATCAGAATCCCTTAACTAAAGGGAGACTTTATGTGATTGATTGCAAAACTATTTTCTTACCTTTTTTTACTTACCTTCTACACTATAAAAGGGTACTACCCTTCTGCACTTTGACACACTTCGAATTGAATACTTGTACACATACACCTCTAATTTTACAATTACAATACTCTTTCAATATTCTACTCTCTTCTGAGATCTCTTGGACTGTTTGCTTTCAATTTGGTTTACAAGACTTCTGCTTTTTCTCTTCTTATTTCCCGAAACAGGTATGTTCTGATTTAGTTTCAACCATCACCCCAATATGTTTACTTACAGCTTCTGCAATCTTGTTACTATCCATGCTCAATGATTAATATTAACTATGCATGTTCTTTTCTTACATCTATTTATATTGTGAATCCCTACCCCTTACTCCCTTCTATGTGTTTGAGTTATGGTTCAGGCATGGCAGTGTCCAAATTACTACTCACATCTGGACCCGATCCTTAATGGATCCTAACTCCCAATAAATGTGGCTAACAGGCTGGTCAGGGGTGTGCCAACACTCCTAATTGCTGGGCATGACCACCAGCCTGCCATGGCCTTCCTAAATCCTCTCTATGCACTTGGACTCTCTCTTAGATCCTTAGTTCTGCCCCCCCTCCTATGAGCCTTGCTTTGGGACCTTGAGCTCCCTCTGAACTTGGACATTTGAGGGCTAGTTCTTCCACACTGCACTTTTCTTAATTCTGCAATATATTTGGGGTGTAAGCACTCTCCGGAGTCCACCTAAGACTTTTAGGGAACTTTGACACATCCCAAATAACATAAAGGCATTGGAAATCTGAGCCTGGAAGTTGGCTCATCTCATATTGTTAGACCTTGAGTCTGAACTAGGCTCCTTGGTTGTAGCTTAAATTTCTGATGTAATTTTACTTTTGTTAATTCATTCTGGTCTGTAATATTTTATAATAACTTATAGGGTTTTAGTAAAAAAGGGGATGGTCACTCATGTATGCATACGGGTAGACATCATGATCTTAGGTATTTATTCCTACAATCACAGCATGCTGCACTTATGCATTCCATATAGAGATCCTGACTAGGATTCTGCACTTATGCATTTCATAAAGAAATCCTGCCTATAGTTTATGCATTTCATATAGAAATACTGCATATAGTTTGTGCATATCATATAGAAATCCTGCATATAAGTCTCTGCACTTCTGCATATCATATAGACATCATGCCTGTAGGTTTTTTTTGCATTTCTGCATATAGAAATCATGATTATAGGTGTTCTGCACTTCTGCATGTACATCTATTATTAGGAAATAGTTATAGGTTAAATAATAATCAATTGCATTCTAAATACCATGTCTATAGGACTCTTGCATTTTCATAATCGTTTTAAAACCAACAACGCTTAGAAAGCATGCCTACAAGAGTAATTAACTGAATCTGGATCGTCAATAAGTGTAAAATAAGTAGTAATGTCATTTAACATCTGCAGATCTTTTTTTTTAATCAGTAAGCCTTCTTTAAAATCAAAGTAAGCATTGTTAGATATCATGTGTATAGGTTTCACCTAGGCTAGCCATTAGGTAATTAATTAATTGTATCAGCCTTTGATAATTACAACCAAGGGAGGCCTAATTCAGATTTCTCATCTGAGAAATATGTGATAAATCAGCCTACCCTAACACTTTAAATTTAATTCAGACCATAACCAGTATTTGTAAGTCGTGCTAAACAATCTGTTTCTCTAAGTGAGGAGGCATGTTTGTGCTTTTTTACTGTTATGTGTTCTCCCATACCTGCCTTATATGTTTTGATTGTCACCCTAGAATTTTATCCTTTTAAACTCTGAAAAGACAAATGTCCCTTCCCTTTAGGACTAGTAGTCCTAAATGCCTCCGGGACTGATAGGATTAGGACGGGTACTAGCATGCAATAAGTAACGATACTATTCCGCGCTTAATACCTTAACGGGGTGGGAAATGGTAGATATGGATATGGTTACCACGCGATAACACCACGTGTATAAGTGGTTACCGGGGGTGGTGTGGGGTGATCCATATTATTTATAAACCTAGGACCCCCTTCCCCTTGTTTGTTTTCAGAATTTTAAAACTGCTCAACTTTCAGCTTCTTTAACTTCTTTAAACGCTGGCAACAATTATGTGAAAACCCCTTCCCTATACTTGTTTACTTTTAGAACTTCAAAACTACTTTCCCCAAACTTCAGCTTCTTTAACCTCTTTTACTTTAAATGCTTGCAACCATTATGTGAAAACTACCTTGTATTTGTAATTCTTGCTTGTTTCCTTGTCATTTGCACTTAAAGTCACAATTGTAGCATGGCCGGAAACCACACTAGTGGATCTTGAGGGGTGCCTAATACCTTCCCCTCAAGATAATTTCTAGCCCTTACCCAAACTCTAGTTTTCTAAATCAAAACCCTCTTGGTGTCCTAATTCACTTAATCATTAGGTGGCGATTCTTCAATCAAAAACCCAATTCCCAAAAGGGAACGAGTTGTCCTCCAAGATGTCATAAACCCGTTTTCGCGAGAAAAAAGGGGCGCGACAACTACAAGTCGACTGAGGATTGTGGATCAAATGGCACAATTGGAGTGCTGAAGCTCAGTTTCACAACTTAGAGGGACAACAATAGTTGAACATTAGGCTTGCTTAACAGGTTAGGCCAATCTAATCCAAAATGCATGTCATAGTCATTAGAGTTGGTATCTACATCTGAAAAGTTTCTATTCGGTGATTTTCTTGTTAGAAGTCATCCCTTTATGTTGTCCCCTTAACTCTATTCTTCTTGCATTGTTTAAGTCCTCTGGAGTCTATTTTGTCAAAACAAGTGAGAAATGTCATCAAAATTTGCTACCAGCTTTCCAATTGTACAAAACAAATTTGGCTAGCACATCAAAGTGGCATAAGTCAGGGAAAAGCGGTATGCTCATTCAGTTGGTAACAATCAACATGCTTTGGGATTCATGTGAAATGCAAGGGTTCGAAAAATGTCAATTCATGAGCAAAATGCAACAAATAGAGGATATTGGGATCGAATGGAGCAGAGGTTTTTTTTGTGATAAGGGTTGAAAGAAAATGGGTTGTCGATAACAGTCAAGGTCGTCCAAGTTGAAACCAAAGTTATCCTGTCAAGTGTAAAAGCAGCCACACTCGAGGTCAAGGCCACAAACTAACCACCACATCTAAATTCACAAGTTTTCTTTGTTTGAAGCAGGAACAAAGCAGTGAAAGCGAGTTGGTTCAAAAACAAGAATGAAAAAAAATAAAAAAGAAAAGAAAAGAAAGAAAAAGAAAAAGAAAAAGGGAGAAGAAGAGCCGACAAAGGGAAGTTTCTCAAGTCTTTGCCTTTATCTCTCTTGTTAGCGTGCATAAATGTTGCCACTGCTCTTCACATTTTTCCCCCTAGGATAAAAAGTCGCAATCTGATAGATTTTCCTCCCATAAGAATCTTAGTCTGACAAATTTTTCTCCTAAGATAAAAAACCTAGTCTGATAAATTTTCTCCCATGATCGAAATCTTAGTCTGATGAATATTTCTCCTAAGATAACAAAAAAGAGACCTAGTCTAATGAATTTTCTCCTAGGATCAAAATCTTAGTCTGATGAATCTTTCCCCTAAGATAACAAAAAGACCCAGTCTGATGAACTTTCTCCTAAGATCAAAATCTTAGTCTGATGAATCTTTCTCCTAAGATAGAAAACCTAGTCTGATGAATTTGCTCCTAGGATAAAAGTCTTAGTCTGATGAATCTTTCTCCTAAGATAAAAAATCTAGTCTGATGAACTTTCTCCTAGGATCGAAATCTTAATCTGATGAATCTTTCTCCTAAGATAAGAAACCTAGTCTGATGAATTTTCTCCTAGGATAGAATCTTAGTCTGATGAATTTTTCTCCTAAGATAGAAGAACTAGTCTGATGAACTTTCTCCTATGATCAAAATCTTAGTTTGATAAATCTTTCTCCTAAGATAACAAAAAGACCTAGTCTGATGAATTTTCTCCTAGGATCAAAATCTTAGTCTGATGAATTTCTATCCTAAGATAGAAGACCTAGTCTGATGAACTTTCTCCTAGGATCAAAATCTTAGTCTGATGAATCTTTCTCCTAAGATGACAAAAAGGGACCTAGTCTAATGAATTTTCTCCTAGGATCAAAATCGTAGTCTGATGAATCTTTTTCCTAAGATAACAAAAAGGGACCTCGTCTGATGAATTTTCTCCTAGGATCAAAATTTTAGTTTGATGAATCTTTCTCCTAAGATAGAAAACCTAGTCTGATGAATTTTCTCCAAGGATCAAAGTCTTAGCCTGGAGAATCTTTCTCCTAAGATAAAAACCTAGTCTGATGATCTTTCTTCTAGGATCGAAATCTTAGTCTAATGAATCTTTCTCCTAAGATAGAAAACCTAGTCTGATGAATTTTCTCCTAGGATCAAAATCTTAGTCTGATGAATCTTTCTCCTAAGATAACAAAAAAGAAAAAAGAAAAAAAGAGGGACCTAGTCTGATGAATTTTTTCCTAGGATCAAAATCTTAGTGTGATGAATCTTTCTCTTACGATAAAAAAAAAGAAAAAAGAAAAAAAGAGGGACCTAGTCTGATGAATTTTCTCCTAGGATCGTAATCATAGTCTGAAGAATTTTTCTCCTAAGATAGAAGACTTAGTCTGATAAATTTACTAGTCAAATTTTCTCGCTTTTACTCATAGGAGACGCACATCTCAATCAAGTCTTTAGTTTTGCTCTCATCATTGCATCAATAAAATAGGTGATCCACAGTTTCGCTAACAACTCACAAATCTTCCTAGTGCAAACTGGGGCAGAAAATTTTGTTTGTTTTGTTTTTTTGATTGCAGGCACCCACCAAGAAAATGAGGGAATTCATTTCAGAATTATTTTAAGTTTCAAGTCAGTAGCAAGCACCCACCTGGAGAACGAGGGAAGTCGTATCAGAATTCAATTCAAGTTAGAAGTAGCAAAAGCTCGCGGAAAAAATGCGAGTTAATAGTCCAAGGTGACCAATGCTCGAGATGTGGTCGGAGTTATGTCCGGTCTTGATCCGAAAAGCTGAAGAAGAACGAACTAGCACCTGCTACTAGCAAGCATCAAGGTTAAATCTAAAGCCTGCATGAAGAACCATTCAAGACTCAAGATCAAGCTTCAGAAGACTTATAGATAGGAATCTTGTAACTCATAGTTGACAGGTTTAGTTAGTCTTTTTTATTTTTTTATTTTGATGTAATAACAGGACCGCGGACCGGAACCTTGACGGAATGGCACCTCTATCGGCTCTCCACCTCAGTATACTCCATCACCTTATTCACTTCTGAACTACACGTGGCATGATTCCTTTATACCCAAGGATATTTAGGCAGCTCAAATACCAGGGCTTTGTCACATTCTCCTTTCTTTTAAATTTTATGTCTCTCTAAATAAGGGTCGGCTCAAAAAACCTATCTAGTCATTCTTTGTCTGAAAATACTTCGTATTTCCAGTCAAAGAGGGGCAGCTGTAGACATGTAATTTTTGACCATCCCCAAGATTTTAAATATTTTAGCATTTAAATATTTAGTTTAGGTCTAATATAGTTATTTCAACTAAGTTTGACTCTTTACATTATTTTTATCTCAAAATTGAAAAATACAAAACTAGTTTCATTTTTCTCTATTTAATTAAGGTATTAGGTATTTTTAGAAGAATATAATTTTTTACCCATTTTTATTTTTTAGTGTAATCCTTGAAAATACCAAAAATAGTTTCAACTTTTATTTTTAGCTTTTATTTTAATATTAATGGTTTATCAAAATCAATTAGAAGTTTTTACACTTTCGTAGGTATTTAAATTGGATTTTTCAGCTCTCTACCAATTTAAACAAATAGAGGCCCAAAATTTAACAACACAATTCCTTAAGCCACCCAGACCCACCGACCCACCTATTGACCTGCCCAGTTTCCTTGTAAATCCTAGCCCTTCAGTCAAATTATCCAATGGCCCTAATTAAACCAGAATCCCATCAGATTTTATAGGGGAGGAACCCTAAAAGAAACGGGGGTCAATCTTCTTCTCCAAGACACAAGACCAAAAACTCTAGGACCCCATTTTTGTTTCAGCCATCACCTTCAGGAACACCTCCACGCTGCTGACCCTTCTTCTTCTTCCTAATCTCAAAACACCATAGCTCTCTTCTTCCTTATAAAACAAAGACAAGCAAAAGAAAAACCACCTGAACCTCTTCAACACCAGCTATTGAACCTCGCTGCCGCCCGTTTCCACCGACTCGCCAAAAAACCGGCGACTCTCACCAGCTTCTTCGTCATCAACCATCAGCAGCTGCATCACACTCCCTAATTACCAGTGGCAATACCTCACACCAAACGACCCCATCTCCACCTCCATTCTGCCACACAAATCCCAGCGACAAGATCTCCACAATCAGTCGTGACCCTTTTCTAGACACACATGAACAACCGCTAAAAATATGCCAAGAATGGAACAGCCACCACTGCCAAATTCCATTAGCTCCACACCCTTCGCTGCTCATATTTGCCTGACAAACTTATAAAGATGAAACCTTAATAAAATATTCGGATAAAAGTTACATGTACACAACCACATTTGCACACGGGCTAATGTGGTCCGCTCTCCATTGTCTAGCAAACAGAACTTAACTTCCATTCAAACAGAAAATGGCAAAGACATAAATTTTGTTTTTTCAAGAATCTAATGAGCAAAAAAAGTTAGCACTATGTCTTGATTCTGCTGCGTCCCAGTTTTCTTCCTTGCGAATTCAGCAAATTTATTTTCATTTGTCGCGGTTGAGATGCGGTCAAGATCGAGGTTGTTCGTTGAGGTTTCGATCGCGGTCTAAAATTAGATCCAAATTTCTGTTTCACGAAAATCCTTTAAGGTTCATTTCTTACCTTCTTTCTTTTATCTTTTTAATATATTTTGCGTGACTTCACGATTTATTTAAATGAGTTGATGATTTCTTTTTACCTTTGTTCGGTTGAGATCAATTGAAATGAATGTTAAATGAGTTATTTGCAGATTATACACAATTCTTGATACTCTTCTGTTATAGTTCAAATCACATGAGTAGATAGTAAAAATTAGGAAATTAAGAATTAAAAAAGAAAGTAAGGTTTGATAAACTATATTGGACTACTAAACTATATGGATCATGGGTTTGCAGGTAAATGATATTGAGTTCAATGATAAATTCAATTGGATTTTTTTTTGGTATGTGACATTTTGATTTGCATATGGTTTAGATCTTGTTTGTTGATAGGGTTTTTAAGACGCTAGGAGCATACGAGGCCGTCATCACTCGGGTAGGCAAGCCTTATAATTATTTGTTTGATTTTAAGGCGAGAGGTCGTCCCCTTAGTTAAATTTATGCGGAGAATGTCCCGCAGGATTTGTATATATTTTATTTCAGGGGTATGCCCCGAAGTGAATGTAAATGGAGACCAAAAGTAAAAACTTGTCGTATTTTTATTTTATTTTAATTTTAATTTTTCTTTTATTTAGATGGGACGACTTCAAGCCTCTTGCATGTTTATTTTTCTTTTTCTGTGTTTTCTACCTCAATTGAATATTTAAAAGCCGACTAGATCAAGTATGTAACCGTACTAGTTACGGGACTTGGGGAGTATCTAACACCTTCTCCCCGAGTCAAATGAAACCCCTTACCCGAATCTCTGGTGCAGACTTAGTTTTGAAGTCCAAAGTATTTAAAAAGAAAAAATTATTTTTATAAAATGGTGACCTGGCACATCGAAATCAAAGTCATGTGGCGACTCTGAGTTATTTTCTTTTGAACACAATTTTTGTCAATTTTTAATTAAAAAATTTTTCAAGCTTCACAAAATCTTTTTATATTTTATAAGAGGGTTAAGTGAGTTTTTGTAAAAAAAAAAAGGGGTGTGACAACTTCTACGGCTCCATTCATCCGAGGCCTATAGGCTGTGGAATTTTGTGCTTGATTTTGAAAGTTGGCTTTCATCAGATCACGGTTGAGATAGGCGGCATTATCAGTAAAACTGGACTCAGGAACTCTGAATCGACAAACAATACAATCCGTGACAAAGTCTGCGACGACTTCTTGGTTACAACTTTGTAGGATGCAGCGTCTACCCATTTTGTGAAGTAATCAATGGCTACCAGAATAAACATGTGTCCGTTTAAAGCAGTAGGCTCAATCAGACCGATGACATCTATTCCCCAGGTGGCGAATGGCCATGGTGAGCTTGTTGCATTGATCTCATTTGACGAAACTTTTATCATATCGGCATGTACTTGGCATTGGAAGCATTTGCGGACATACTGGATAAAATCTGTCTCCATGGTCATCCAAAAGTAATCAGCCCTAAATATCCTTTTAGCCAAGACAAAACCATTCATGTGCGGGCCACAAGTCCCAGCATGTACCTCCTCAAGTAGTTTAGAAGCTTCTTTTGCATCGACACATCTTAGCAATCCCAAATCAGGAGTTCTTCTGTACAGATTTCCTCCGTTGTGGAAGAAGTGATTGGACAATCTCCGGAGTGTGCGTTTCTGAGTGTGGTTTGCATGCTCCGGATACTCTCCTTTCACCAAATACTCCTTGATGTCATGAAACCAAGGTTTTCCATCTGTCTATTATTCAACAAGAACGCAATACGCTAGCTGATTATGGATTCTCACTGGGATGGGATCAATAAAATTCTTATCCAGGTGTTATATCATGGATGACAAAGTGGCCAATGCATCGGCAAACTCATTCTAAATTTTGGGCACATGTTAGAATTCTATCTTCTTGAACCTCTTTCTCAATTCCTGGACATGGTGCATATATGGCAATATCTTAGAATTTTTGGTGGCCCACTCTCCTTGTACCTGGTGCACAAGCAAATCTGAATCACCGATTATCAGCAGCTCCTGAACGTTCATGTCAATTTCCATGTTCAGTCCTAGTATGCAGGCTTCATATTCTGCCATATTATTAGTGCAGGGAAATTTGAGTTTAGCAGATACCAGATAATGTTGACCTATTTTTGATACCAAAATTGCTCTAATGCCAACTCCTTTGAAATTTGCAGCTCCGTCAAAGAACATCCTCCAACATTCGTATGCTTCGGTAATGTCTTCCCCTACAAATGACACTTAATCATCAGGAAAATATGTTTTTAAGGGTTCGTACTCTCCTCCCACCGGGTTTTCAGCAAGATGGTCTGCCAATTTCTGTCCTTTGACCGCCTTTTGAGTTACGTAGACGATATCGAACTCACTTAACAATATCTGCCACTTGGCCAACTTTCCAGTCAACATGGGTTTTTGAAATATATACTTCAAAGGGTCCATCTGGGATATGAGGTATGTGGTATAGGCACAGAAGTAATGCCTCAATTTCTGAGTTGTCCAGGTCAAAGCACAGCAAGTGAGTTCCAACGGAGAGTACCGTGCTTCGTAAGGTGTGAATTTCTTACTCAAGTAATATATGGCTTGCTTCTTTCTCCCTATCTCATCATATTATCCCAAAACACATCCAAAGGCTCCATCTAATACAGATAGATAGAGTAGCAAAGGTCATCCTAGTTCTGGTGGGACCAAAACTGGTGGTGTGGACAGGTACTCCTTGATCTTGTCAAAAGCTTTCTGACAATCCTCGGTCCAGCTTGTCTCGGCATCTTTCCTCAGCATCTTAAAGATGGGTTCACACATGACTGTGGACTGTGCTATGAATCAACTGATATAGTTGAGACATCCTAGGAAGCTCATTACGTCCTTTTTGCTCCTAAGTGGTGGTAACTCCTGAATAGCCTTGACTTTAGACGGATCTAGCTTGATCACTCGACGGCTAAAAATGAATCCTAATAACTTTTCTGCGGGAATCCTAAATGCACACTTGGCGGGGTTCAATTTCAAGTTGTGCCTCCTCAATCTGCCAAAGAACTTTCCCAAGCCTGCTATGTGGTCCGTTACCCTCTTGGATTTGATAATGACGCCGTCCACATACACCTCTATCTCCTTGTGTATCATATCATGGAAGATAGTTGTCATGGATCTCATGTAGGCAGCCCCAGCATTCTTTAGACCAAATGGCATCATCTTATAGCAGTATACCCCCATGGTGTAATAAAAGCTATTTTCTCTGCGTCTTCTTCATCCATCCAGATCTGTTGATAACCCGCGAAGCAATCTACAAAAGATTGGAGTTCATGCTTGGCGCAATTGTCGATCATAATGTGTATATCTGGTAATGGAAAGTCATCCTTGGGACTTGCTTTGTTTAAATATCGATAGTCAACACATACTCTCACTTTCCCATCTTTCTTCGGGACTGGCACAATGTTGGCTAACTAGGTTGGGCACTCAACCACCCTCAGAACTTTAGCTTTGATCTACTTGGTAACTTCCTCCTTGATTTTCAGGCTCATGTCTGGTTTGAACTTTCTGAGTTTTTGCTTTACTGGTGGACACATGGGAATACTAGGCAACTTGTGAGACACTATGGACGTGCTCAAAATGGTCATGTCATCATATGACCATGCGAAAATATCCTCATACTCTTTTAGGAAACGGATGTACTCTTCCTTCTTTGTTGGTGACAAGTGAATGTTGATGCGAGTGTTTTTGACGGTCTCGGCATTCCCCAAATTTACTGCTTCAGTTTCGTCCAGATTGGACTTAGGCTTATTCTCAAAGTTTTCAATTTCCCTCACAACTTTCTCAGGCATCTCATCTTCTTCATCTGAATCACTGTTCTCATATTGCATTGCCTCATTACATGTCACAATCACTGGTTCATCAGGAAAAGTAATAATAACATTGTAGAAATAAAAAGTGTAGAAAATAGTAATAAATAATAAAGAGCAGTGCATTTGATTAAAACTGAAAAACATCCAGGCGAGTACAGCTCGATGAATCAAGCATTTATTTTGAAGCAAGTAAATCTTTAAAACAAAGTTATTGAAAATCTTGAATGCCTAGAGTGGATAATAGAATAAATTCTGCCAAGCTATCCGAGGACTCGGCAGGCCCGGGATGGTATGGCGGTCCAGTTCCTGAGAACAGCTCCCTTCTTCATAGTCTGATTAGTGAGGCCTTCTTCCTCCTCCTCCTCAATTATGGCACTGCAGTCCATGTATTCATCCTCCAAGAACAGATTCTTCAACCCAGCTAATGCTTCCTCTTCTGCAGTTCCCCATATTGTATTAGCTTGGTAAAAAGCTTGATCTAGACATAGCACTGGTTGCTCGAGAGGGTAATATGGTCCGCACTATAAAGGCGACCAATCATTGTATTCTTGCCATATGTACTAATATCCGAGCCCGAAGGTAGTATCATGAACCTTTAGCCGTATTGGTTTAGTGATACCCTGGATATTCTTCCCCAACCTTTTGCTGGGCTTATACCCAGACCATGCTAATATGCTTTCTATTTTACTGCTCCACCATTTATCTTTCTCGACGACATTAACAAGTTTAATGTAATGATAAGTTTCCCCTCCTAGCCTTCTTCTATGTCTAATGACCGGGATAGTTTGACTAGTGTAAATGGGGTTACTCCCATCTCTTTGAATTATCACCTCCTGACGATTACATTAGAATTTCACGGCTTGATGTAGTATGGATGCCACAGCCCCAGTGGCACGAATCCTTAGTCAGCCTAACAAAAGATTATATGAGGCTGGTATGTCGAGCACCTGAAACTCGACGTCGAAACAAGTTGGCCCTATATGCAAGCAAAGGTTGATTTCCCCGATCGTGTCCCTTTGAGACCCATCGAAATCTTTCACGTTCATGCTTCCTACCCATATTTCATGAAAACCTTTGTCCAACCTTTTCAGAGTGTCTAACGGACAAATATTGAGGCTTGATCCTCCGTCAACCAAAACCCTAGCAATGAATTTATCTTCAAACTGCACTGTAATATACAATGCTTGGTTGTGATTCAACCTCTCAGATGGTAGCTCATCTTCACGGAAGATGATCTTATGGCTTTCCAGTATTTTCCCAACCATATTGGCCATCTCTCAGCCGGTGATGTTGTTGGGTACATAAGTTTCACTTAGCACTTTCATTAAAGCGTTCTTATGCGCCTCTAAATTTTGCAATAGTGACAGGATGGATATCTAAGCTGGGGTTTTTTTCAAGTGGTCAATGACAAAATATTCCTTTGCTTGTACTTTCCTCCACAGGTCATCTGCCCTGTTTCAATGACAGGCTGCCTGGTAGTGGCATCCTTACTTGGTCCTTCCAATTGTTCAGGTGTATAGACCCTTCTGGTCCTAGTCATTCCTTGTGTAGCATCGGATTCCTCTACCTTCGCCTTCTCTTTTCACCGAGCTTCACCAACATAATCCCAGGGTATTGCTTTTGAGTCGAAATAAGGTATTGTTGATATTGTCACTATGAAATGTGTGACCACTTCTACTTCAAATGAAGCAGGGGTGGCCGTAGGTGGAGCTACCTCTACCTCAAACAAAACCGGTACCGCTACCTCAACCTCGATTGGTGATTGAGTCTGTACCACAATAGGAGTAAGTGTGATTGCAACTTTAAAGTTATCGTCTTCTCGAATAAGCCCAATCGACCCCTCAGGATCCCATTCTTCGTTCGTCTCTATCTTATGTACCCCACCACCTCTATGATCATGTAGAAGGTTGTTGTAGACATTAGGTGCGACTTCCTTTGCCTGTATGGCCTTGTTGTCGATTAGCGTCTGGATCTTATCCTTCAATGTTCGGCACTCATCAGTGGTGTGCCAAAATAGTACGCAAAGTTTTGTATGGATTGACCCATTGGGAGGGGTTTTCTAGTGCCACGGCGGGAACGGGAGTATGTAACCCGCAGCTTTCAATCTCTCATACAACTGGTCGATGGGTTCAGCACTGGCAGTGTATTGTTTGGGTATCTTGCGGTCAAAGTTGGGTCTTGGTCTTGGATAGTTTTGGCGAGTTGGTGGTGACTAGAAATGGGATGGTTGGGAGTTATAGGTGTGATGGACAGTGGCTGGTTGGGAATATCTAGGAGATGAGGATTGATATGTGGGCGGTGGTGCGCGGTATGTGTATGGAGGTGTTTGGTATGTGGGTGGAGGTGTTTGGTATGTGTATGGAGATTTTGGGCCTTGAGCCACCATTACTGTCCCATCTTTCTTCTTTGATACGCCGCCTGATTGTAATGCCTTATTTGTGGCCTATAGTGCCTTTGAATTTGTTACCATCCCATTTTTAATTCCTTCCTCGATTCTTTCTCCGAGTTTGATGATATCATAGAATTCATGATTTTCAATCTTTTATAGTACTACGGATCCTGTGCTCTGACGAAGAACTTATTCATCTGTCCCTCGTCCAAAGATGGCCTGACCTTGTCCGCTTTTGATCTCCAATGGGTAACGTATTTGTGAAAGGGATCGGTGGGTTTCTTCTTGAGATTCTGGATGTAGAAAATATCTGGTGCATTTTCTGTGTTGAACCTGAACCGGTCCATGAAATCAGACACTATACTTACCCAACTGGACCATTTCTTAGGATCTTGGCTAATGTACCAGGACAAAGCATCCCCAATAAGACTCCTCATAAAGGTTTCATCAGGATCCTTTCGTCCTTTTCGACCCCAACAAGCTTGTCACAATAAGTCTTCAAATGAACCCTGGGATCACCTGCACCGTCAAACATCTCGAACATGGGAATTTTTGACCCTTCTGGCAGTTCTACATCTGGCTGTATGTATAAGTCTTCATAGTTCAAAGCTTCTATTCACTTGTTTCCTTCGATACCCTAAACCCGGCTCGTCAACTCCTTTAGTTCTTCAGTCATGTTTATAATGAGAATGTTCATCTCGGAGGATTCCAGTGTATAAGAGATTGGTTGGAAAGAGTGAGGTATGGTTTCCACATATATAGGGTTTCTTTGATGGGTGCCAGGGACTTGGGCGTAATGATGGTCATTTGTTGAGTTTTGAGGATCGGGAATGGGTTGTGGTGTGTTTAGGGGGAGTGTGGTAAGTGGTAGTTGGTGGGTACTGAATCGATTGATTGTGGTATTTTGGCTGTAAGGGATTGAGATTTTGGGGTAGGGTTGCATATTAATTCGGTGTAGGAGGATTTTGTGGATGCTGGTTTTGGGGAGGTGCTGGATTCTTTGTGTTTTGTTTGTTGATGTCGGGGACATTCAGGGTGAGTGACAAGTTTGCCAAGTTGCGAACCTACTCAAGTTCTCCTTGTACTTCCAATATATTTTGTTCCAATCTTAAGATTAGGTCATTCGGTGCCGGAGTACTTCGTCCATCTGAAGTTTCTCATTCTCAACATTATCCTTTTGGATACCACTTAGGTCGTCCGTTTTTGCTTTTACTTTGCCTTTTGTGTTGCTTGAAGAAGGAGGTGGTGGAGGGCCTCTAGATCTGGTGTGATATGCTGATGATGCCAGTATGAGCGAACCAACCTTAGGGGATGGGAATAAAGAATAAAGAAGAAACAAAAAGGTAGACAAGTCAGTAAGGATTCTGAAATGTTTGCAGTGCTTTAAACACATATTGCGGAAATGAAAATTTGTGCCCTAATTTGGTAGCCTCATTGTGCCCGAGGTAAGCCTAGCGACAAATAGATTTAGAGAACTTTAGATGCCAGTAAATGCCTCATTTTATAATGTAAAATAGACGAATCCCAAAACGATACTAAGACAATAGAAAAGTAAGTCACTACTGACACTTGGCCTTATTACATTTAGGAAAGAAAATAAATCTAGCCTACTTGATCTCAGAAGGACCTTCCCCAGATTTGATCTTCTTGACTCCATCATACAGGTTCCCCAGCTTGCACAGACCCCGTTGCAGGTAGGCTCTGGCCAGATGTCCTCCTTCACTTCCTTCAACATATTGGCAATCCTCAATCCTCTTTATGACTTTACCCTTCAACTCCACTAATCCTCGCTCCAGATATTCCAAATTTCTATTGGAAGTGACAGCCATTTCTTTCCATTCTTCGATCAACTTCATATTTCTCTCGTGTATTTCCCGGTGCTCATTCTCAGAGTCATGGACCCTCTTGCACAGCCTGTTGTATTTGACCTAAGCTACAACTTCTTCATCTATGATCCTATTTCCTTGACTTGCTCCTGGCCTCACCATTCCCTTGTCTTCTAACCATGCTGGGTAGAGAGTTTCACACCCTGCATGGTACTTGTCCGGCTCGATGGTATTCTTTTCTATAATGATCATGCAGTGCCATATGTGTTTAGCTTGTCACTTGTAAGAACCATTGTTATTCTAAAAGTCAGCTCTAAAATGGCTCATCTTGGCAATCCTAGGTATAACTTGCTTCCTGCCTGCTTGCCTCATAACTTGGATAGGGATATAAGGGTATATTCCTCTCAACCCAATCAGCACCAAGAGTGGAGTTGTCCCTAGATCTGATGATGGATTCTTCTGTTGGGAATCATTCAAACATCCATTGCACCTGTTCCTCAGTCAGATTGTCGAAGAACTCTACCCACTATTTGGCACTTTCTGGCTAAGCAAACCTGTCCGGAATGTAAGTCATCCGCTTGGGGGTGATAGAAGGCAATATGGTCATTCTAAGCCCTTTGCAAAAATTCTTTGCGATAATGACCCTTCTGAAGATGTTCTAATAACTACAACTGTTGCAATATATTACAACCTTCAAAATGTTTGATCCCCCTTTAATAGCGTTCTAGAGCCCTATAGATGTCGGCTATGATCATGGGGACTATAGTGTATGTTTGTCCATTGATCCCTTCCATCAGAGTCTTGGCGACCATGAACAACCTAGTGTGGATTCTTTCCCTTTTCATCGGAAATACTATCAAGCCTAAGAAAAATACGATGAATACGAATATTCTATGGTGGATATGTCCCAGAGAAGTGATAGAGAGCTCGTCGTGGAAGGTACGATAGGACTTTCTATGGCCATATCTCTCGTACAGGTATTCGAAGGGTATGTTAGGACTTCTCCAGGAATCCGAAATCAGCATTTTTCTTCAACCCCATCATCTTTAGGAACCCTTTACAAGTATAGTTCTCCGAAACCAACAACCCAGGGCTATCCCAAGTAATCCCGCAAGCCCCCCAATTTCCTCTAGGAGTGGAGTCATTTCTATGCCGCCGAAAAGGAACACAGCCCTTTCACTGTCCAAGAAAAAAGTGGCATCGTCGATCAACCTGTTATTTGGCTGAATGTCTAGTAGGGAAGGAAAATTACCAAGGTACTTTCTTACATATTTCTTGTCACTTGAGGAAAGGTCCTCCCACTAATCTAGCAACAATGGTGGAATGTTGCTAACCATACTGAATTTGGGGACCTCGTGCCTCATTTTTTGCAAAGCAAAAGGTTAGGCCCTTCTCCCCCACCAGACTTGACTATTTATACAATCATGATTAGCATATTGACATTTAGTTCTCCAAATTAATGCACGGGACGTGGTTGTGTACGTTGGAATTTTGGAAACCCCGGTAGACTTTGGATACGACTCATCTTAACGGATCATTATGTGGACAACATATTAATCCGACTAGGTTTGACTACGATACATGCACAGTTTCAATTAGAGTAAGGTTACTATGAGGGTCTATAATGGTACCCTCAAGCGGAAAACATGAGGGGGGAAAGGCACGGAACCGTCGACCGCACCTCTGATTGACTAGTTTTACTACAAATAAGCCTTTCTGAATTTAAGGGTAACAAATAGGAAGAGCGCAACCACTCATGAACCTTGCTATAGGATTTAATACGCACGAGTGAAATATGATGTGGAGCATAATTTATGCAATAATAAATAGCATGTTATCAGGTATTTACACATAGGAAAAATAAATACAATATTTAAATAATTGAAAGGCAGCTACGTAAAAAGAAAACAAAGAGGCAAGTCAATTTCTAGAAAAGAAATCATAAACGCTTGAAAATAGACAATTAAATTCAAATAAGGGAAAGGGTATGTGATAAGAAATGCTTGTACTAATTCATAAAAGATAAGTTCGTTATTGTAAGAGCCTATATAATCCCAGTGGAGTCGCTATGATGTCGTGCCCCATTTTTCCTCCGCGGAGAAAAGTCCAGTTATCAACATTCATGGGGGGTAATAACTCATTTCCTTTTGGGATTTGGGTACCTGAAGAGTCGCCACCTAACTGATTATGGTGCGTTAGGGCACCTAGAGCAATTAACTTGTGACGACCTAAAGGGTCATCACCGGATTTCTCTCTTTTTTCGAGCTTTTGAGGCCTTGAAAATCTCACCTTTAGTTGCCTCGATTTGCATGCACATTCCGGGCGCGTAGCCGGAAAGATTATATGTTAAATTATGTGAAAACTTTCAAAATGTGGCTTTGAAATGATTAAAGTTGACTTCGGTCAATATTTTTGGTAAACGGACCCGGACCCGTGATTTGATGGTCCCGAAGGGTCCGTAGAAAAATATGGGACTCGGGCATGTGCCCGGAGTCGAAATCCGAGGTCTAGAACCCGAGGAAAAGAATTTTTCTGTGAAATTGTTTTGAAAAATTCTTTTTCTAGAATTATTAAGGAAAAATAGAAATAAAAATTGATTAAAAGACTATGATATCGGGCTCGTATTTTGGTTCCGATGCCTGGAACAAGTCTTAAATATATGTTAAGCGCTTTTTGTAAAGTTTGGTCGAAATCGGACCCCATTTGACGTGTTTCGGACCTAAATATCTAAAATTTAAAGTTTATGAAGTTGGATGAAAAAAGTGTTGATTTTGAGGTTTGATTCCTCATTTATGATGTTATTTTGGCGATTTGATTGCACGGTTAAGTTCGTAGGATGTTGTTGAGTTAGTGTGTGTAATTGGTTAGGAGCCCCGAGGGCTCGGGAGTGTTTTCGGAGGTGTTCGGGGTGGTTTTGGACTTAAGGAGTTAGCAGATTTTCTGAAATTTTTACACAGGGATTTTCTTCATCGCGTTCGCATTAGTCGCGTTTCCTCCCGCGCGATCGCGATGTAGACCCCAGCTTACCCTTCGCGAACGCGGTCCCTTCCCCCCGAACTCGAAGGGCATTTTTGCCCAGTGATTTTAAAGTTCAAAAACAAAATAGCTACGTGATTATTCCCATCCTCTCATAAAACTTGTCTTCTCCAAGCTCTAGGGGCGATTTTTGAAGCTCTTCTTCACCAAAGTCTTTGGGTAAGTAATTTCCCACCTAATTCCTTCACTCTTTTTCATTAATTACGGAAATCATAGACCTAAATCATGAAATCAAAGTAGAAATTAAGGGTTTTGGGTAGAGTTAGGATTTTGAGAATTTTGGGTGATTCAACCTCAATTTGGGTCGAATCTTAAAACAAATTGCAAATTTGAACTCGTGGGGTTATGGGTGATTGGATTTTGTTCTAGCCTCGTGTTTGGACTATGTGGGCCAGGTGTCGAATTTTGGTATCTTTGGAAGAATACTAAGAAATTCATATCTAGGCTATGGGATGTTGCCATTGAGTCTTTATTGATATTATTGAATTAATTATGCATAGATATCATTGTTTCGGAGTCGGATTGTAGAGGAAAGACAGTATTTGAGGATTTATTGCTATTCTTTGGACCGAGGTAAGTGTTTGATCTAACTTTGGCTTGAGGGAATAGAATTAGAGTGTTATTATTTGCTAATTGCAACATGATCGAGTACGGTGTATAGGCATGGTGACGAGTATCTATACACCAGTGTCTAGCATGACCGTGGGTCCTTGTATGTACTTATTATGATATTTTTATGACTCTTCCATGTTAATTGACGAACTCTATGCAAAGTGAAGAGTATGGGGACTAATTATGAATTGTAAATTCTTTGGAGCGTTGGCTCGAATGATTAAAAGACTATTAAGTAAGAAATGAAAGAAATAGAAAGAGATATGATTATTCCCTTGCCGGGATGGTTTGAGTATATTGATTATCTCCCTTGCCGGGATGTGAGAATTATTGTTTTACTCCCTTGCCGGAATTTAGCTGTTTAATTATATTTTTTCCTTGCCGGGACATTTCATATTATTTGTTTATCCCCTCGCCCTGTTTGGTTGTGATTACTGTTTGGGTGAGGAAGAGTGATAATGCACGAAGGGTTGTTCCGTGCCAGGTTTTGATTATATTTGCACGAAGGGTCATTTCGTGCCATGTTTTGATTATATTTGCACCAAGGGTCATTCCGTACCATGTTTTGATTATTTATTCAAGAAGGGACATTCTGTGCTCTAATTTGATTATAATTGCACGAAGGATCATTTCGTGCCATGATATGAGAGTTATGTGAGGGAAAGCACGAAGGGTGATGCCGTGCACTTTATTTGATTGCTTTTGGTGAGAATGAGGGTAAAAGCATGAAGGTTGATGCCGTGCACTGTTGATTTCCTGCTCTTATTAATTATTTTTAATGCCCTATTTCTTACTTAAATTGTTGAATTTATATCCAGATTGTACTTCCCCATAGTATGCTTCCCTCCCTCTTAACTGTTTAATTTCTGTATTCTTTCCTTTTGTCGCATATATATATATATATATATATATATACACACATACACACACACACACACATTGAACTGCACAGTTTGATTTGGTAGGCATGTCTAGCCTCGTCACTACTTCGCCGGGGTTAGGCTAGGCACTTACCAACACATGGGGTTGGTTGTGCTGATGCTACACTTCTGTGCTCTTTTGCACAGATCACGGTACCGGAGTAGCTTTTGGACCACAGCAGTAAGATATTGATCGGGAGCTGACTTCAGTCCAGGGACTTACGAGGTAGCCTAGCTGGCGTTCGCAGGCCAAAGTCCCTTTCCATATTTTCAGTTTGTTTTCATTGTACCGAGATAGATATTTATGTATTTCTATTCAGACTTGTTTGTAGCACTCTTTAATAGTTCATGAGACCGCGACACCAGTCTTGGGCAGAGAAATATTAAACTTCCGCATTTTGGGTTTTCAGTTATTTATGTTTTAAAGACTTCCGCTTTTAGTTAGATGACTCGTTAATATTATTATTGTTGGGTTGTTATCGAAAAATGTTTAAATACTTGGCTTGCCTAGCTCCGACAGTAGGCGCCATCGCGACTCCCGATGGTGGGAAATTCGGGTCGTGACATAACTCTTAGACTAGTTTGCATTACCAAAGATTTAAGGTAAGGGCGCAAAATAACATTGAGGGGAAGGTGTTAGGCACCTCTTGCGGCCCACAAGGGTGGGCCCCAGTCAAACTTATACTTATGTGAATTAGTCCTGTTAACAAATAAATAGTTTTAACACATACTTGAAAATAAAGGCATGTTTTGACATTGAATTACTCAAGTAATGAAACAAAGGGAAAAGACTTGAACAAGTTGCACACATATAGAGGAAAGCAAAATTTAAACAACGGGAATTGGGAAAAAGGGTCCTGGGTTGGTTAGCCTATAAGATCACCCCACACAATGCCCCGTAATCACTCCTCAATGAGGGGATACACGTGGCATTAGCGCGTAGTCACCATAGGGGCAGGGATCGCAAATGCAATCATTCGCATTTGCGGAGGTTCATGTTCACAATTGCGAACTTACCTTCGCAACTGCTAAGGCAGCAGAGATGCGAATGACCTCGTATTTGCAATGGTCCCTTCACATTTGTAAGCTTCGCAATTGCGAAGCTCAGGTCGTAATTGCGATATCTGCAGCTGTGTAAAAGGGGCTTATACGGGATTTTTAATCATTTTTCAAATCTTTCAAAACAAGAAACCCTCTAGGCAATTTTTCAAAGACCACTTCTTCCCCAAATCACAGGTAAGTGATTCTTAACTCATCTTTTTCAATCTTTCACTTCATTTTACAAGATTTCAGCCTATATTCTAAGGTTTTCATGGTGGAATTGGGGATTTTGGGGTAGAAACTAGAGATTTCGAAATTTGGGGATTTAGACTTCAAAATAAGGTCAGATTCCAAAATCAATTATATATCTGGGCTCGGGGGTGAATGGATAATCGGGGTTTGGTCCAAATTTTGGGTTTAGACCAAGCGGGCTCGGGTGTTGACTTTTAAAAAATGGCCTAAATTGAATTGTTTGGTTGGTAATTTGCTAGATTCTATTGGTCCAAAGGTTTGTGTGAATGGTAAAGCGGTAATTGAGCTTTGAGTTTGGCTGTTGGAGCAAGGTAAGTGTTGTGTCTAACCTTGGCTTGAGGGATTAGGTGTTGGTACATATTTGTTACGTGTTTGGTTGTTGAGTACAATGTATAGGTGAGGTGACGGGTACCTATACGTTGTTATTCATAGCATGTGAGTGGGTCTTATTGTTGTGATCGTTGTATTCTTTATTCGTATTGTTCATGCTTAGATTAGTTGTTCTTTATATTGAGCAATTCTTATCAATTTTAATAGAATTGGATATTGATTGAGTATGGACTCAAAGTTGTGGTTGATGTTGTGGAACTAAATGTTAGAAATGCGGACTTGTTATTAATAATTCTATATCCCGATTGTTATTATTTTGTTGTTTGGGTGAGGAAGAGTGTAAAGCACGAAGGGTGATGCAATGCCATTTCATATTCATTATCATATGAGGAAGAGTATAAAACACAAAGGATGATGTCATGCCATTCATATTTATTATCATGTGCGAAAGAGTGTAAAGTACGAAGGTGATGTCGTGCCATTCTATATTCATTATCATCGTTCCTTTTATTTTTTATGATAAGGATGGGAGTAAAAGCACAAAAGGTGATGCCGTGCACTTGTTTTGCTATGTTTAATATTTCCATTGGTGCAAAGCATGTAGTTTGTTGTGTTTCTTTGTTGTTACAATTCTCATGATCTTGTACTTCCCTGCAGCCTATTTTTTCCCATCCCGTTATTATCTGTTTTGCTTTTATTATTTGTTACTATGCCCGTATATTGTTTAAATGCATAGGTTATGTTGTTTCCTCGTCCTAGTCTTGTCACTATTTTGCCGAGGTTAGGCTCGGCACTTACCAGTACATGGGATCGGTTGTACTGATACTGCACTCTACACTTTCTGCGCAGATTACAGTATTGGACCGAGTTGATCTCAAGTTGAGCTGCTGACTTCAATACCACAGGAGACCCAAGGTAGATCTGCCGGTGTTCGCAGACCTTGGAGTCCCCTTCTAGTTATTTCGGTTTACTGTTTCTTTTATTCGAAAACAGTTGTATTTTTCCTTCGGCCTACATTTGTAGTAACTTTTAGAAGTTCGTGAATTGTGACACCAGATTTTGGGTAGTTGTATATAAATATTTTTGGGTTATTATGAACTTCCGCACTTCTTTAATCTGTTATGTTTTAAATTATTGTTATTTATCGAATTGCTTAAAGGGTTAGCGTATTAAATCTCTAATTGTTGGTTTGCCTAGCAACTAAAGGTTAGGCGTCATCACGATCCCGACAGTAAAAAATTCGGCTCGTGAGAGATATCTATATAAGCGAGAGGTAATAGCAACTCGATAGTTAATGGGAGAGTCGAGGTACGCCGTAAATTGATCGGAACAATACAATTTCACTTAATTAGTTTTTGAAATGGGCTAAGCTGGGGACTAAATATTAATAATAACTATCTCATGAAGAGAAAGGCATCTTGGAATTTATTAGTGAAAAATATGAAGATACTTCGTCTAGTTATAGCGTCTGCCTTGTAATATTAAATTAAAAAGTGAACTTTTTAATCTTCTTGTTATAAGTTGAGAATCATGAGCATATTCTTCTAGATTATACTCAGATAATTACATAAAAATATCGTTCTTACAAGATTCAGATAGATAATTAGTGTTTCCTGTTTTAAGTATCAGTCAATGGTCAAATACCATATAGAAAATTTAAGCTGAATATAGCGATTGCAAAATCCTGACCACAAGTTAAGTAGAAAATGTAAGGATCTGACTAATTAATTAGTCGCTCTATCACATGCCTCATGGAATTTTCATTGCCATGATTCATTATTTCTTTTCCGAGAAAAGGCAATAAGCTAAAAGCTATTCTCTGGGTCGGTCGATCAACCCATTTATTTATATTTATAATCATTTTCCAATAAAAGAGAAGCTAAAGAAATAAGATTGATTCTCGTAAAGTATATTTTGTTTGAAGAATTTACCTAAATAGCAAATTACTCAATTACTTAAACTAAAAATAGCCAAATAAATATATAATATATGTATAATATAATATAACTATGCATAATCAATGTATAATCTATGTAGATTGATTAGAAAAAGTAAACAGTGAAACTCGCCGTCTATTCATATAAAGATCTCTTGTCGTTTTTTCATCCAATATATTCAGTATTAGCTTTAAGACTCCGTCTAGTTTAAATTCCGCGCCACGTAAGGCTCATCAGAGAGGATCGGATGTGCCTTTTTTTTTTAAAATAAATTTTATAGGGCTTGTATCCGAAATCTCTAGTGAAGAGATCCTATTCTTGTTGCCGCAACCTTTGATACTGATTTTTGTAAAGTTTATTTCAAAGTAAATTCATTTCAAAATGCCTCACATGGATGAATAACTAAAGCAAGGCTCAACCACCTCCCTCTCCCTCTTTTCATTCTTTTATTTTCCCACTCTCTGGCTTTCACATGCATTGGTCGATCAGTAGATTTATAGCTGATAAATGCAAAAATTAAACAACTTTAAATATAGGTTTCTTATTTTATAACTATACTGAAATAGTACTACGAAGAAATAGGGTAATATTAACAGAGGCGGATCCAGAATTTAAAGTATATGAGTTCCAGTCATATTATCAAGTTAATATACAACAATAATTGGGTTCATAGTTAGATATTTATAAATATTTAGTGAATTTTTAATAGAAATATAGTGTCTATGCAAAAGCTACTGGGTTCCCGGAAACCCAGTAGCTACACTCTAGATCCGCCACTGAATATTAATATTTTGAATGTTATATATTTGTATGAGTCTATCTTATATATATATATATATATATATAAGCGTGTCGGTCGGGCCGGTCGAAAACGATTAATGTAAAAATTGATGTGATACGTGTCAAGCTATGAAGTTTTCAAGAAAAAAAGATTAGCATTTAAAAGACCTGTTAGTGCTAAAGGGTAATAATAGGCAACACGATTAACGGCAAGGAGACTGATGAACTAGTTTGCAAACGGAAGGTACCAATGAGCCATTTCGATTACCACAAGGATAGTATCGAGTTTTTTCCCTATTTGATATGGATAGAAAATAAATTAACTGACAGATAATATGGATTAGCTTTTGTTTGTCTTTCACCAGGGGCGGCTCTAAAGGCTTGGCTGGCGAGGCCATCGCCTTAGACCCTCAAAATTTGAAGGCCCCAAATTTACTCAATATCTTATTATTATGACTACTATATACTATAAAATTTATAAAAATAATTATATAAGGAAAAGTGTTATAGTATATTTTTTGTTATATTGATTGAGGTTATTTTATACCAATAAGTTCATAAATTATGATAATTTTCTCACTCATTAATTAGTATATTTGCTTCACTTTTCACTTTTAATTATTTTTCTCCTTTTTATTTAGGAATTAAGATATATATCGACAACATAATAAATTTTTTTTACAATCTTCTTTGAAACAGCATGAACACAAAAGCATTCATGCACACATTTTTTTAGTGTAATTCAACATATTATAATTGGTTATTTATAATTAATTTTAAATATTCATTAATAAGTACTACTAATTATTAGAATGAACTACAATTATCATTTAAATTGATAAGAATGAGTAATAATTTTTTACAATGTTAATGGTCAAAACTTAAGTTATTACGTTATGTACGTTCATTTCGTTTTTCTTGATGGTGAAGATAGCCAAATTAAAATTTTCAACCTCAACATTCCGATAATTCACTGCTTTATTCTTTGTGCTCTTCTTTCCATCTTTTAAATCTTTTTTGTTTTGATATTGTGTTGTTTAGAAAGCAAATTTTGTTGTTAGCGTAAAAAAATTATAAAACAAAATTTAAGGGCCTCTCAATATGGTTTCACCCGGGGCCACAATATCTATTGAGTCGCCCTGCCTTTCACCTTGTTCACTACTGCAAATTTTATATAAGCCACTTTGTAGCCTTAACTAATTAAGCCCTTCAAATTTTCTCTTACAACCTCTTACTCGTGGAATGTTTCTAGCTACGTCTTTGATGTCGAATACAGTTGACCGATTGAATGGTTCGAGCCGGGAGAAGCTCGGTTGATAGGTACAGATTTCGTTCAGGAGGCTTTGGGCAAGGTCAAGATCATTCAAGATAGGCTTCATTCGGCTCAGTCTAGGCAAAAGAGCTATACAGATAGTAAGGTTCGAGATGTAGCTTTCATGGTTGGTGAGCGAGTATTGCTCCGAGTGTTGCCTATGAGGGGCGTGATGAGATTTGGGAAGAAGGGCAAGCTTAGACCTAAATTCATTGGTCCGTTTGAGATTCTTGATCGAATGGGAGAGGTGGCTTATAGACTTGCATTGCCGCCTAGCTTATCAGTCGTGCATCCAGTTTTTTTATGTATCCATGCTTCGAAGATATCACGGACATGAAGCCGAAAAGACTAAATGTGAAATTCTGTGAAAAATACTAAATTTGGGTATTAAAATGAATAAGTTTGACTCTGGTCAATATTTTGGGTAAACAGATCCGGACCCGTAATTTGATGATCCCGGAGGGTCCGTAGAAAAATATGGGACCCGGGCGTATGCCCGAAATCGAATTCCAAGGTTCCAAGCACGAGAAATGAATTTTTGAGTAAAATTATTTTTTTGAAATTTTTAAAGAAAATTTAAATGAAAATCGATTAGAACGTATTGATATCGGGCCCGTATTTTGGTTCCGGTGCCCGTTACACATCTTATATGTGATTTCAGATATTTATGTAAAGTTTGCTTGAAATCGAACGTCGCTTGACGTGTTTCGGACTATAAGTTCTAAATTTGAAAGTTTATGAAGTTTAAAGAAAAAGTTATTAATTTTGAGGTTTAATTCACTATTTTTTATGTTAATTCGGTGATTTGATCGTACGGTTAAGTTCGTAGGATGTTGTTGAGTTAGTGTTTGTGTTTGATTAAGAGCCCCGAGGGCTCGGGAGTGTTTCAGAGGGGTTCCGGAGTGTTTTTGGACTTAGCAAAATTGCAGAAAACTGCAACAGGTGCACAAATCTTTTCTTCTTCGCGTTCGCACCCTTTATCCCGCGTTCGCGTTGCCTTAGCCCCCCCCCCCTTCTTCGCGTTCACGACCAAGATCTGCGATCGCGTAAGCTTACAGTCCTCTTTCATTGCGTTCGTATATGGCCTCACGCATTCGCGTAGGCCAAATTTTGGACCCCCAGTATTTTCCTCTTTGCATTCGCACCCCTCTGCTCACGAACGCGACCCTCCTATCGCGAACGCGAAGGGCAATTTTTGACCAGTTATATTTAATTTTCAGAATAGTGTGGTCGCGACTTCTTCATAAAAACATCCGTGTTTCTTCTTCTCCAAGGTCCTTAGGCATCCATTGAAGCTTCCTTTCATCAAGACCTCTTGGATTAGTAAATCCCAACTCGTTTTCTTCATTTTCCATCATTATTTATTGGATTCCTAAGCTTAAATCATGTAACTTAGGGTAGAAATTGGGGAAAATGGGTAGAACTAGGGTTTTTACTTTTTCTTGATTTTGACATCGTTTTGGGGTCGAATTTAAGGATAAATTATATATTCGGGCTCGTGGGTGAATGGCGGATTTGATTTTGGTCTGAACCTCGTGTTTTGACAAAGTGGGCCTGGGGCGATGTTGGAATTTTCGGGAAGAAAGCTTGGAAACCTATAATTAGACATTGGGTTTGATTTGTTTAGCATATATTGATATTATGAAGTCATTATTGTATAGATTTGATTGAGTTGGAGCCGAATTCGAGAGGGAAAACGGTTGTTGTGGATTGATTTGACCGTGGAAGTTGAGGTAAGTATTCTATCTAACCCTATCTTGAGGGATTAGGAGTTGAGTCATAATTGCTATTTGTTTTGTGTTAGGTACGACGTATGGGCATGGTGACGAGTATCCCTGCGTCGGTGTCGAGCATGACCGCGAGTCTTAATTTTGCTAATTGTGTACCCTTGTTTGATCCTATTAAAATTGCAACTGAACATTGATATTAGTTATGCCAAGAAGAAGTTGAATAGGATTGGTTATAGCTGACTCTCCCTTGTCGGGATGTTTGACTTGTTGTTATTGTTCCCTTGCCGAGAAGAGTATTAATTTTATTGTTCCCTTGCCGGGATTGTATTGCGTACTGTGTTGAAAGTACAGGGAGCGGGTGGTACGCCTACTACAAGAGATATTGAAATGGGAGCGGGTGATACGCCTTCCACAAGTGATATTGAAATGGGAGCGGGTGGTACGCCTACCACAAGTGATATTGAAATGGGAGCGGGTGGTATGCCTACCACAAGTAATATTGAAATGGGAGCGGGTGGTACGCCTACCACGAGTGATATTGAAATGGGAGCGGGTGGTACAGCTAGCACGAGTGATATTGAAATGGGAGTGGATGGTACGCCTACCACGAGTGATATTGAAATGGGAGCGGGTGGTACGCCTACGACGAGATATTGAGAAATTGGATCAGGTTTCACGCCTGCAACAAGATGAGTTGAATATGAAAGTTGCCTTATCTTTTAAGTATTGCTAGAAGTTAAACTGTAGATGTACGTACCATTATTCCTGATATTTTGTTTCTATCTGTGACCCCTGAAGCATGCCCCCCTACTCCACTTAAATTGTTATGTTCTTGCTACTTTTCCGTTATACTTGTATATATATTTGCACAGGATTATCTGAAGTCTGGTCCTAGCCTCGTCACTACCTCGCCGGGGTTAGGCCAGACACTTACCAGCATATGGGGTTGGTTGTGTTGATGCTACACTCTTTACTATTTGCACAGGTCCAGGTTTCAAGCAGCAGCAGCAGCAACATTAGTACGGGAGCAGGCCTTCAGTCCGGCGAGACTCGAGGTAGCCTTGCAGGAGTCCGCAGGCCCGACGTCTCCCTTATTCTCTCTTTGTAGTTTGTTGCCTCATTGTATTCGAGACAAACAGCTTATGTTTTTCTTTTAGAAGTTTGTATGTAGTACTTCTTAGCAGTCCGTGAGTATTGTGACACCAATCTTGGGTACATGCTTATATTGACTATTCCGCATTTTGATTCAATTTCTATAATTAAGACTTCCGCTATTATTTAAGTTTGTTGTTTTATATTGTTGCCATAATTTTTTAAAAGGGGAAATTATGTTATAAGCGAAAAGTAATTAAATTTGGCTAGCCTAGCTTCTACGAGTAGGAGACATCACGACTCCTGAGGGTGGAAAATCTGGGTCGTGATAAGTTGGTATCAGAGCTCTAGGTTACATAGGTATCACAACTCACAGACAAACTTGGTAGAGTCTGAGGGATCGGTACAGAGACGTCTGTATATCCCAGAGGCTACAAAGTTAGGAAAAGTTTCACATTTGTTCTTTCATGTCGTGCGATTTGGTTTCTCAATGATGATTGAATTTCTACTCTATTCTTTTGCAAATAGCGAGAACACGCGCTTCCTCATCTACTGATCAGCAGTCCGATCCCCAGGCAGCTCCCGCTAGGGGCAGAGGACGAGGTTGTGCTAGAAGCCGAGGTAGGGGAAGAGCTCAGCCCCGAGCAGTAGCACCAGTGGCGGAGCCTCAGGTTGACTTTGATAAGGAGGTTCCGACCCCAGCCGCAGCAGTTCCGGTGGGCCCAACTCAGGTCCCAGAGGGCTTTATTGCTACCCCAGTTCTTCAGGATGCTCTAGTCCAATTAGTAGGCCTCATGGAAAGTGTCACCCGAGAAGGATTCCTTCTTGTAGCACCAGCCACTTCTCAGGCTGGAGGAGGAGCCCAGACTCATGCTATACGTACTGTGGAGCAGGTAGCTCCCCAGGGTCAGATTCCAGTGGTTCAGCTAGCTATGGCAGTTCAGCCAGGGGTAGTTGCTCAGATTGGTGATGGCGCGGCTAAGTCCGCAGATGCTTTGTGGAGGCTGGATAGGTTCACCAAGCTCTTTACTACTACATTCAGCAGTGCTTCTTCTAAGGAACCCCAGGATTTCTTATGTAGCCGCCATGAGGTTCTTCGGAACATGGCCATTGTTGAGTCCAATGGAGTTGATTTTGCTGTATTTCGCCTATCTGGATCCGCCGAGACTTGGTGGAAGGATTTATGTTTAGCTAGACCAGTAGGGTCGCCATCTTTGACTTGGGATCAGTTTTCTTAGTTGTTTCTGGAGAAGTTTCTCCCCGTTACTCAGAGGGATGCTTATCGGATGTAGTTTGAGCGCCTCCAGCAGGGTTATATGACGGTCACTCAGTATGAGACCATGTTCATCAATCTTGCTCGCCATGGTCTTGTCACACTTCCCACTAAGAGGGAGAGAGTGAGACGGTTTATTGATGGACTCATCTAGCCTATTCGTCTCCAGATGGCTAGAGAGGCAGGTAGTGATATCACTTTTCAGGAGGCGACCAATGTGGCCCGGAGGATCAAGATGGTATTGCCACAGGGGGTGGTCATAGAGAAGACAAGAGACCCCGTCAGTCAGGCCGATTCAATGGTGCCTCATCTGGAGGCAGAGATTCGTATGATAGGGGTCAGACTTCTAGGCCTTTCCAATCAGCCCTCCAGGTTTCTCAGGGTGCCCTAGGTGATCGTGGTTTTCGTGGGCAGTATTCTGACCAGCAGTCCTACAGTGCACTATCAGCACCTATCAGTGCACCTTCGCTTCAGAGTTTCCAGGGCCATCCACCGAGGGCTTGTTTCACTTATGGCGACACGAGGCACATTGCCAGGTATTGCCCTCGAGCTTCGAGAAGTTCTCAGCAGTAGGGTCCCATCCTATGATTCAGGCACCAGATGTTCCACAGGCCGCCCAGCTAGTTAGAGGCAGGAGTAGAGGTACTAGAGGTGAAGGTAGAGGTCATAGAGGTGGATCTCAGACTGCCAGGGGCAGAGGTCAGCTAGCAGCAGATCGACCTAGGGATACAGCTCAGGGTAGTGGAGGCCAACCCCGTTGTTATGCTCTTCAGGCCAGGCTCGAGGTTGAGGCTTCAGATGCAGTCATCATAGGTACGGTTCTGGTTTGTGATTGGGAAGCTTCGGTACTATTTGATCCAGGGTCTACGTATTCATATGTTTCATCTTATTTCGCACCATACTTGGTCATGCTTATTGATGCTTTGGGTATTCCTATATATATGTCTACACCGGTGGGTGACTCTATCGTGGTCGACCAAGTCCATCATTCGCGTGTTGTAGTGATTGGGGGTCTTGAGACCCGTGTAGACTTGTTGCTCTTAGATATGGTTGACTTTGATATCATTTTGGGTATGGACTGGTTATCACCCTATCAGGCTATCTTGGACTGTCATGCTAAGACTGTGACCTTAGCATTGTCGGATAAGCCTCATTTAGAGTGGGGAGACACTCCAGGTTATTCTACCCGCAATGTCATTTCGTACGTGAAGGCTCGACGCATGGTCGAGAAGGGGTGTCTGACCTATTTGGCCTATGTTCGTGATTCCATTGTTCAGGTTCCTCCTATAGATTTTGTGCCTATTTTTCGGGAGTTTCCAGATGTTTTCCCTTCAGACCTGCCGGGTATGCCACCCGACAGGGACATTAATTTCTGTATTGATTTGGCTCCGGGCACCCAGCCCATTTCTATCCCGCCATATCGTATGGCCCCATCGGAGCTGAAGGAGTTAAAGGACTAGTTGAAGGATTTGCTAGAGAAGGGTTTCATTAGACCCAGTATTTCACCTTGGGGCACGCTAGTGTTATTTGTCAAGAAGAAGGACGGATCGATGAGGATGTGCATAGATTACCGGTAATTGAACAAGGTAACGACTAAGAATAAGTATCCATTGCCGAGGATTGATGATTTGTTCGACCAGCTTTAGGGTGCCAGGGTATTCTCCAAGATTGACTTGCGATCTGGCTACCATCAGTTGAGGATTAGGGCATCCGATGTCCCTAAGATAGCTTTCTGTACTCAGTATGGGCATTATGAGTTCTTGGTCATGTCATTTGGGTTGACCAATGCCCCAACAACATTTATAGAGTTGATGAACCGAGTGTTCAGGCCATATTTGGACATGTTCGTGATAGTCTTTATTGATGATATTTTGGTATACTCCCGCAGCAAGGAGGAGCACGAGCAACACCTTAGAGTGGTTATTCAAACTCTGAGGGATAGTTAGTTATATGCCAAGTTCTCCAAGTGTGAGTTATGGCTGAGTTCAGTAGCATTTCTAGGTCACGTTGTATCAGCAGAGGGTATTCGGGTGGACCCGAAGAAGATTGAGGCAGTCAAGAACTGTCCTAGAGTAGCATCAACTACAGAGATTCGGAGTTTCTTGGGATTGGCAGGCTACTACCGTTGATTTGTATAGGGTTTTCATCTATTGCAGGCCCGATGACCAGGTCGACCCAGAAAAGTGCCCAGTTCAGGTGGTCAGACGAGTGTGAGGCGAGCTTTTAGAAGCTCAAGATAGTTCTCAGTACGGCACCGGTGTTGGTTTTGCCCACAGGATCAGGGCCTTATATAGTCTATTGTGATGTTTCCCGTATTGGGCTTGGTGCAGTGTTGATGCAGGGTGGCAAGGTTATTGCCTATGCTTCGAGGCAGTTGAAGATTCATGAGAAGAACTATCCAGTGCATAATTTAGAGTTGGCAGCTATTGTTCACGCCTTGAAGATTTTGTGGCACTATTTGTATGGCATGGCGTGGCATGTGAGGTGTTCACTGACCACAAGAGTCTTCTGTATTTGTTCAAGCAAAAGGAGTTGAATTTGAGGCAGAGGAGGTGGTTGGATTTGTTGAAGGATTATGATGCCACCATTTTATATCATCCGGGGAAGGCCAATGGAGTGGCCGATGCTTTGAGTAGGAAGTCAGCCAGTATGGGCAGTCTTGCTTATATTCCGGTCAGTCAGAGGCTGCTTGCTTTGGATGTTCAGTACTTAGCCAATCAGTTCATGAGACTGGATGTTTCGGAGCCCAGTCGTATGTTGGCTTGCATGGTCGCTTGTTCTTCATTATTGGAGCGTATCCGTGATCGGCAGTTTGATGATCCCCATTTATGTGTCCTTAGAGACACAGCGCAGCGCGGAGGTGGTAGGCATGTTACTTTAGATGATGATGGAGTTTTGAGATTGCAGAGTCGAGTATGTGTGCCTAATGTTGATGGACTTCAAGAGTTGATATTGGAGGAGGCCCATATTTCCCGGTAATCTATTCATCTGGGCGTCGCGAAGATGTATCAGGATTTGCGGCAGCATTATTGGTGGCGTAGAATGAAGAAGGATATTGTAGCATATGTGGCTCATTATTTGAACTGTCAGCGGTTTAAGTACGAGCATCAGAGTCATGGTGGTTTGTTTCAGAGGATTGAGCTTCCCGAGTGGAAGTAGGAGAAGATCACTATGGACTTCGTTACCGGACTTCCGTTGACTCGGAAGAAGTTCGATGCAGTTTGGGTCATTGTGGATAGGCTGACCAAGTCAGCACATTTCATTCCTGTGGCAGTCTCCTATTCATCCGAGAGATTAGCTAAGATTTACATCCGGGAGATTGTTTGCCTTCATGGTAAGTCGGCATCTATCATTTTGGACCGGGGTACGTAGTTTACCTCGCGCTTCTGGGGAGACGTTTAGTGAGAGTTAGGCACACGGGTTGAGTTGAGCACAACATTTCTTCCCCAGACGGACGGGCAGTCCAACCGGACTATTCAGATTTTGGAGGATATGCTCCGAGCTTGTGTTATTGACTTTGGAGGTTTGTGGGATCAGTTCTTGCCTTTAGCATAGTTTGCCTACAACAACAGCTACCAGTCGAGCATCCGGATAGCTCCTTATAAGGCTTTATATGGTAGGTGGTTTCGGTCTCTAATTGGATGGTTCGAGTTGGGAGAGGCTCGGTTGATAGGTACAGATTTGGTTCAGGAGTCCTTGCACAAGGTCAAGATCATTTAGGATAGGCTTCGTTTGGCTCAGTCTAGGCAAAAGAGTTATGCAGATCGTAAGGTTCGAGATGTAGCTTTCATGGTTGGTGAGCGAGTATTGCTCCGAGTGTCGCCTATGAGGGGCGTAATGAGATTTGGGAAGAAGGTCAAGCTTAGTCCTAGATTCATTGGTCCGTTTGAGATTCTCGATCGAGTGGAGAGGTGATTTATAGACTTGCATTGTTGCCTAGGTTATCAACTGTGCATCCAGATTTTTCATGTATCCATGCTTCGGAAGTATCACGTAGATCCAGCCCATGTGTTAGATTTCAGCACTGTCCAGTTGGACAAGGACTTGTCTTATGAGGAGGAGCGGTATCTATTCTAGACCGTCGGGTTCGTCGGTTGAGATCCAAGAGTTTTCCTTTTGTTCGTGTTCAGTGGAGAGGTCAGCCTCCTGAGGCATCGACCTGGGTCCGAGTTTGATATATGGAGTCGTAATCCCCATCTTTTCCCTGACTCAGGTACTTCTTTCTTTTGTTCGTTCGAGGACGAACGGTTATTTTAGAGGTGGAGAATGTGATGTTTGGGTCATCACCTATTTTCCAATTTATTCCATGCTTCTGAGGCCTTGGAAACCTCATTTTTAGTCGCCTCGATGTACATGCGTAGTCCGGGCGCGAAGCCGGAAAGCCTAAAGGTGAAATTCTGTGAAAATGCTAAAATTTGGTATTAAAATGAATAAGTTTGACTCTGGTCAACATTTAGGGTAAACGGAACCGGACCCAAGATTTGACGGTCCCGGAGGGTCCGTTGAAAAATATGGGACCCGGGCGTATGCCCGGAATCGAATTCCGAGGTCCCAAGCCCGAGAAATAAATTTTTGAGTAAAATTGTTTTTCTGAAAATTTTAAGTAAAATTTAAATGAAAATCGATTAGAACGTGTTGGTATCGGGCCCGTATTTTGGTTTCGGTGCCCGGTACAAGTCTTATATATGATTTAAGATATTTCTATAAAGTTTGGTTTAAATCGGACGTCGTTTGACGTATTTCGGACTATAAGTTCTAAATTGAAAGATTATGAAGTTTGAAGAAAAAGCTATTGATTTTGAGGTTTGATTCATTGTTTTTTATGTTAATTTGGCAATTTGATCGCACGGTTAAGTTCGTAGGATGTTGTTGAGTTAGTGTGTGTGTTTGGTTAGGAGCCCCGAGGGCTCGGGAGTGTTTCGGAGGGGTTCCGGGGTGGTTTTGGACTTAGCAAAATTGNTGCAACCAAGCTCTCGCGATCGTGTAAGCTTATAGTCCTCTTTCATCGCATTCACATAGGGCCTCACGCATTCGCGTAGGCCAAATTTTGGACCCCCGGTATTTTTCTCTTCGCGTTTGCACCCCTCTGCTCGCGAACGCGATGGCTTGTCAGCTCCTACCCTTCGCGAACGCGACCCTTCTGTCGCGAAGGGAAATTTTTGCCTAGTTATATTTAATTTTCAGAACAATGTGTTCGCGACTTCTTCATAAAAACATCCGAGTTTCTTCTTCTCCAAGGTCCTTAGGCATCCATTGAAGCTTCCTTTCCTCAAGACCTCTTGGATTAGTAAATCCCAACTCGTTTTCTTCATTTTCCATCATTATTTATTGAATTCCTAAGCTTAAATCATGTAACTTAGGGTAGAAATTGGGGGAAATTGGTAGAACTAGGGCATTTTACTTTTTCTTGATTTAGACATCGTTTTGGGGTCGAATTTGAGGATAAATTATATATTCGGGCTCGTGGGTGAATGGGGGATTTGATTTTGGTCCGAACCTCGTATTTTGACCAAGCGGGCCCGGGGGCCATTTTGGGATTTTTGGGAAGAAAGCTTGAAAACCTATAATTAGACATTGGGTTTGATTTGTTTGGCATATATTGATATTATGAAGTCATTACAGTATAGATTTGATTGAGTTGGAGCCGAATTCGAGAGGGAAAGCGGTTGTTGTGGATTGATTTGGCCGTGGAAGTTGAGGTAAGTGTTCAGTCTAACCCTAGCTCGAGGGATTAGGAGTTGAGTCATAATTGCTATTTGTTTTGTATTGGGTAAGACATATGGGCATGGTGACGAGTATCTATGCGTCGGTGTCGAGCATGACCGTGAGTCTTAATTTTGCTAATTTTGTACCCTTGTTTGATCCTATGAAAGTTGCGACTGAATATTGATATTAGTTGTGCCAAGAAGAAGTTGAATAGGATTGGTTATAGCTGACTCTCCCTTGTCGGGATGTTTGACTTATTGTTATTGTTCCCTTGCCGGGAAGAGTATTAATTTGATTGTTCCCTTGCCGGGATTATATTACGTACTGTGTTGAAAGGGAGCGGGTGGTACGCCTACTACAAGAGATATTGGAATGGGAGCGGGTGGTACGCCTACCACAAGTGATATTCAAATGGGAGCGGATGGTACGCCTACCATGAGTGATATTAAAATGGTTGCGGGCGGTACGCCTACCACGAGTGATATTGAAATGGGAGCGAGTGGTAGGAATACCACAAGTGATATTGAAATGGGAGCGGGTGGTACACCTACCACCAGTGATATTGAAATGGGAGCGGTGGTATGCCTACCACGAGTGATATTGAAATGGGAGCGGGTGGTACGCCTACCACGAGATATTGAGAAATGGGATCGGGTTGCACGCCTGCAACAAGATGAGTTGAATATGAAAGTTGCCTTGTCTTTTCATTATTGCTAGAAGTTAAACTGTAGATGTACGTACCATTATTCCTGATATTTTGTTTCTATCTATGATCCCTGAAGCATGCTCCCCTCCCCAGCTTAAATTGTTATGTTCTTGCTACTTTTTCGTTGTACTTGTATATATATCTGCACAGGATTATCTGAAGTCTGATCCTAGCCTTGTCACTACCTTGCCGGGGTTAGGCCAGACACTTACTAGCACATGGGGTCGGTTGTGCTGATGCTACACTCTGTGCTATTTGCACAGGTTCAGGTTTCGAGCAGCAGTTGCATTAGTACGGGAGTAGGCCTTCAGTCCGGCGAGACCCAAGGTAGCCTTGCAGGCGTCCGCAGGCCCGACGTCTCCCTTATTCTCTCTTTTTAATGTGTTGCCTCATTGTATTCTAGACAAACAACTTATGTTTTTCTTTCAGACGTTTGTATTTAGTACTTCTTAACAGTTCGTGAGTATTGTGACACCAGTCTTGGGTTGAGGCTTATATTGACTATTTCGCATTTTGATTCAGTTTCTATAATTAAGACTTCAGCTATTATTTAATTTCATTGTTTTATATTATTGCCATAATTTGTTAAAAGGGGAAATTATGTTGTAAGCGAAAAGTAATTAAATTTGGCTTGCCTAGCTTCTACGAGTAGGTGCCATTGTCCGGAATATTTATTTCTTCTGTTTGTGGGAAATACGGGTCATGACAGGATAATATATTTCTATGATTGGAGTATTTATTTCTTCTGTTTGTTGTGTAATTTAACTTCAACTAACTGTTATATACAAATATTTCCTAGAACTTAAAGGTATTTCATAAAAATTATGAACTTATACAACTACAAAATTATATACTTTAACTACATTGAGTGTTTCCAAATGTAGATATTGTGAAGATTATTTGTAGGCAAATTGTATTCTAACATCAAAATACTCATGTTTAATATAATGAAGATACAGTGCTGTAAACAACCAATTTATATTCAAGTGAACAACTAATAATGAAAGATAAAATAACAAAACAAAAAGGTATGTTGCAATAAAAACATAAAAATTTTGTTCATAGTAGTGTATTCTCCTTCAACTACAAATTGGCATCAACTAAACTAGGAAAACAAGATACTATTTCTTCTTTCTCTGGACTCTAGTCTTCTCATTCAAAGCAGGAGCACCCTTCCTCCTTGCTAGCATGCATGTAACCTCACTTTCACTGATTGACCCATCTTCTTGCTTCTTTGTAGCATAGTCCCATAGGAGAGCTCCATAGCGTTTACGGAGTTGGTCAATATCTGAAAGGTCTTCTGAAGAGATTGACAAATCTTCAAGGCTAACATACTCCACAAAAGCAGCTACAAATACACCACAATTGCTGCATAAGATAAAAAAATTTAATTATTTCACAAATAATTAAAAAAAAAATTAAGCATCTAGAAAGAGAGAATAATTTTTTTACAGTGATCCTTCCTTTTGCTGTGGAATCTCCGCAACCATCCACTGTATGATAAGAGGGTCTGTAACTGATTTCTCAATGTATGACTTTGTGGTCTTGAAGTCAATGGCTTTACGCTTCCCGTAGAAACCAGTTTAAGACAAATACAGAGGGATAATGATTGAAAACTTATCAACACATGATTCAACAACATTATGATGGTGTGAAGACACCATGGAATCATACACATAAAATTGCCTGTCCGCTATGTCGAAAACGACCAACAACTAATGGAAATTCTCTATAATATTCACGGGCATGATGACATAGTCAACTTCATCTCAGGCAACATTAGCAAGAAGTCTATACCCAAGAATATATTCTGCAATATCATCATCGGGTTTAACAACCGAATACTTTTTTTCTGGCGGAGAACTTATGAACTTCTCATAGATTTGTTCAATCTTTGACTTGAACAAGCAATCGATTGTTGTAAACCTAGTGTTGTTGTTGTTGGGGCCATATTTGCCTCTTTTTCTCAGGTAATACATAATAACATCAATGTGCTGCAAAATAAAATCCACAGTGTAACTACAATTATCAACAAAGCAGCTACACGTTAAACTACAAAGCTAGAATTCAAATAATCTAACAAATAGTTACACTTTAGCTGCTATACACAGCAACACATGGAACACAGCAACTACCATAAGGTCTCAATAATATCGACATTCAAACTACAGTTAATATTATAAGTCTTCAACTTGCTCTACAATTTAACTACAAATTAACTACAATCATGAAATACAGATATACCAATTCTGTCCAAATTACCAAATATACAATTTTTACATACAAATCATCATCAAATATGGTACATAAGGTCCAACCTAAATACAATTACACTATGAATAATAAGAGCAGCATTTATAAGAAATGTTTACATTATATCTACAATTTATAATAAAATGCATGGTCACATATATTTCATATATACAATATAACTACAACTATACTACAAAACAAAAGATAAAATATATCTTGTGAATTTATTCTTTGATACTTACCGAGTCATTGCGGACTTGTCCGGGGTGAGTAAGGGAATAAAACCAGTCATTCTTATCCACCTTTTTAACTCCAAGGTCTAACCAAGGCTTGATTTGGTTATCCTTTATGAAAAAAGGAGCCTTCCTCCTGTAACAACAAATAAATGTCCAATCAAAAAAATCACAGAATGAATTACATAGTTAAACTTTAAAATGCTGAAATGAAAGCATCAAATTAAGCATTCATACCTCTTAGATACGTTGTCATTACGGTGGTATAACCACTTGTTGAACTTATCTAACACATCAGAATTTACATTTTCACCTATAAGAGTTGTGAAGGGGTGCTTGAGGTAGAAAAATTTAGGTCCAATAGAGTTGCTGCCTCCAGAACTATATAGAGGAATGAAAGGTAATCGTGCATGTTTCCCCGGTTGCCTGGTTCTTCCCGGATGAATAGGGGTTGCTTCATCTGGTATGGGCTCGCCATACTTAACATATTGTGTTAAGTTGTCTGGCAACTCAAAGTCATCCAATGTCACACCCTTCTTATCAATGCTTGATCCTTCAGAAATAACTTCATCCACATGATGTGCATCTTCACCTTCATTTAGTTGTTTCTCATTGACTTGTTATGTCTGAGCTGGTACAGTCACTCCGTGAATTGGGGACTGTGCATTGATATCTTCAATATATGTTACATAAAACATAACTTGCTTAACAGGAATGTAAAATTGTATAAACAATAATTATTTATTCTGAATGACAGTATGATATTATACCTGCTAGATCTACCTCAATTGCTTCTTGAAATTCTGGATATAAGTCAACATGTGCTGGAACATGTTCTGGACAAACTGCAGCTTTAATTTATAATTAAAAAAGGTAAATATTACTAGATAATGCTATCTTGAAAGTTGTAGATATAGGTAGGGAGTTGTAGATAAAATGTGAATAATAAAACTATGCTCTATAAAGTTTTATACTAAGTATATATATTTGTAGGTATTTTGTAGATACATGTGTTGCTTGTGCTTGCATGCACTTGATCATCAATATTGAACTGAAATTGCTGGTTGTTCACTCCTTGTTGTTGGTTGAACTACCAGCAAACTAAAGATTTTATGTTAGTTTGAGTATATTGTTTCATACGTCATAATTTGTTTTGGTATATAAATATATGTCAACTCTTAACTTTGCCTCATCCACATCATATCTCCTGTTTATCAATTTCAAAATACTCTTTGCATGCACTTGATCATCAATATTGAACTGAAATTGCTGGTTTTCCACTCCTTGTTGTTGGTCATTATTTTTGGTTGAACTACCAGAAACTAAATATTTTATGTTAGTTTGAGTATATTGTTTCATATGTCATAATTTTTTTTGGTATATAAATATATGTCAATTCTTACCTTTGCCTCATCCATATCATATCTCCTGTTTATCAATTTCAAAATACTCTTCACATAATCATCTATAAACACTCGAAGATCATGGAGTTCCTAAAATACAGCCTTCCTAAAATCCTCTAACTTTCCATCAACCTAAAAGTTAAAAATATAGTTAGTTGGTAATTTTATTCCAATAAATTAAAAACCAATTTAATTATGTACGAGGTAGTATTGTTTTTACAATTGTCTACAAATTGCTACAGTTATACTACAATTTAACTACAATGTGTGCAATCCCAACAGGGCTGACTATAGAGTTATACTACAATTTAACTACAATGTATACTATATAAATTGTTATGAAATGTAGATAAATTGTAGCAAATATGTAAATATATTATAGTTAATAATATTATCTACTCAATTCCCTTTTCTAGCTTCCTGAGCTTCTTAGCCACATATTCCTTGTCCTCTTAGCAATCTGTATGTTTAGGTTCCAATATTGGAGAATCAGCATTTGGAACCTCTAATGATTGTGCACCTTGTTCATCTTCATACTCAATCTTGTTTGACAGAGTAAGCACTCCAATTTCTTCTCCAGATTCAGTCATGCTTGTGAACTGAATGATGAAAAAAATAGTTAGTTCCACTAAGGCAGAAAATGTAGATATTATGAAGGTAAATGTAGCAACATATAAAACTGAAGAAAAAAAATACCTTAATCCACGCAGGCTTGATAATCTTCTCTTCAAAAGCAGTTAACCAAATCTGCCCCTTAGTAGCTGACCATCTTAATATGCGAGGTATTGAGTCAGAATACCTCATAGCAAGCTCCATGCTGACGATCGAGCAACACTCATAAAGCCACACGTGCAAGGCTAATGAGCATCCCCGTATGAGATAAGAATGTACACGGGGATTTAGAAGATGCCTAATGGATTCCATAACATGATTGAACAATTTAATACCCCATGGGCATGACTCAAACTGACCAGACTCTACCAAATAGAACCTAAAGTGGTTTATAAAAGACACATGGTCTTTGTCATAAGGGCAAACAAAAAATTCCAAAAGATAAAGAATGCACAACTTGACTGCATCCTCATCGTTTACCCAAGATCTATTTGTTACTATGTTTTTCAAATACCACTTCTCTACTATTTTTTTGTTAGGAAAATAGCTATTCATTAACTTGCTAACATAACTAGAAGTATATCCATATTCCGTAAACTGATTCACACAATTTAAACCGGTAATTAAACCAAACTCTCTCAATAAAAATTTTAATTTTTCCCCTTTCAAGTGGACTGGAAAAAATGATTCATTAGACTTAGACAGTTCATACTTCATCAGAAGATGAATAGCTTGGTTCTGCATGCAAATGGAGGGGAGAGACAATAAATAACCAAAACAGGTGTTTTTAAAAAGCTTTAAATCATTTGGAGACAATAACTCTTTTATCTGGTTAGGAATACTAGGATCACACAAAGTGTAGAATCTAAGCACCCTATAATCCATATTATGTGGGGCAAAATAATGTCCATTCTGCACTAAATAATAAATTATTTCACATTAGTAAACTGCATAAAAATAAAGTATTAATCTACATATAACTACACAATCACT